>NDXB01017835.1:0-18959 GCA_002631895.1 Agapornis roseicollis
AAGGCAAGGCAAAAGGCAAGGCAAGGCAAGGCAAAAAGCAAGAGGCAAGGCAAGAGCCAAGGGAAGGAAAGGCAAGACAAGAAGTAAGACAAGGCAAGGCAAGGCAAGGAGACTGCTACCTCACTAATAGTGAGCACAAAGCAAACCAAGGAATTCATTCACTGCTTCCCATGAGGAAGCAGGTGTTCAGTGATCCCCATGATGGCAGATGTCACAACTCTGGATGTCATCCCTTCTTCTTTTTTTCCCTGAGCTTTTATTGCTGAGCATGACATCATATGCTGTGGGATATCTTTTTAGGTAGTTGGGGTCAGCTGTCCTGGCTGTGTCCTCTCCCAGCTACTTGTGCACCCCCAGCAAGTGAAGCAGAAAAATGCCTTGACTGTGTAAGCACTACTCAGCAATTACTAAAATATCTCTGTGTTCTCAACACTGTTTTCATCTTAAATCTAAAACATACAAGATGCTGTGAAGAATATTAATTGTATCCCAACAAAACCCAGTACATTTACTTAGACTATGAAATATTTATGTTTGAGACTATTCTTTATTATGCATTTGTGCAGGCATTTTTACAGGGATACACTTACTTGCACCCCTAAGAACTATATGAATTTGTTTGATTTCTTTTTTTTTCAATAGTTTCTGTGATAGTCCAAGTAAGTTATAATATTACAGTGATGACTTGCCTTTCCAAATAAGCTTTTGTTGGAGATCTTCACCAATGTATTCCTTTAGCACTAAGCCTAAGTATACAAGATCTTTGTCTCAGAATGCCATATAACCTAACCTTATGTATGGCAGTATTTTTCTCTGTGAGTTTTGTTCTAAACTTGTGAAATGCTGAATTTAACTGACCTTCTTGTCTCTAATGACGTAAGTGTGGATTGAAATCATTGAGCACTTTATTGGTTTAGACCCCTTCACTTCTCTAATCTCAGAAGATTACTTTCAGTCACACATGGTCAGCAGGGTACTAGCCTTTCTAGCATAGTCTTTTAGAGCTGTTTCAAATGTCTGACTTCTTTCTATCCTCTTATATGTGTGAAATTTCTCCTGCCTTCGTAAAAGCTAGCTACTCAGTAAGCCTAAAAATAACTTTTCTTCTTTTATATATACAGTATTTTTTTAGTTTTCACTGACAGTAAATTCTAATGTTATGGTTCACCATGTGATCCTGCACTACTCTTGTTAATTATACAGTGAGATGATCACAAGCTGAGAGCTGTAAAACAGATGAAGTGAAGCAATGGCTTAAGCCAGGACTACATTCCCTGGGTTGCTGTGCATATGGATAATAGCATTACCAAAAAAAAAAAAAAAAAAAAAAAAAAAAAAAAAAAAAAAAAAAAAAAAAAAAAAAAAAAAAAAAAAAAAAAAAAAAAAAACCAAAGAAAATACCCAAACAACCAAAACAAAACAAAACAAAAAACCAGCAGATATCTCTTTGGTACTTAGTAGACAAAAATCTAACCCAGGAACTGCTGGGGAAGAGGATGCTAATATGAAATAGACTTGACAAGAAAAAACTGCAATGGCATGTCCATCAATTTGCCAGTAAAGTTGTCTCACCTGTAAGGGAAAAGACATGGAAAAAAAATAGATAAGCAGAGCAAAACTGAAAAGGTCAGAATTCACATATAGCACACCTGCTGAAATTATATTGCTGAAACTAAAAAAATCTATAAACCAATAAATGTAGAAATAATATCACAAAAGCAGGTGTGGGGTAAAAAAGCTCAATTGCAGGTGGAAGGACCCTTAGTACCTTTTTACTACATTTAAAAACTTTATTACCTTAATGAGTCCACATTTGCTTTCACCAGAAAAATAACCCTAGAAAATGTTCCAGTCTCCCCAAAATCCTCCACAGTCAAAATGAAAATAAAAATGAGGATAATCCTGTGATTTGCAATAAGATAATTCAATACAAACATACAAGTCAGCACAACATTCTTGTGTGGAAATCTATCACAGCTGAAGACAGAAGAAATGAAAAGAAAACTTAGTTGAAATAGTTTATTTCAATGACAAGAACAGTTTCTGAGCCATTTCCAGGATTTTTGAGAGGAAACAGCTACTCAGTTTCTTCTCCTTCTTCCTTAAAAAAAAAAAAAAAAAAAAAAAAAAAAAAAAAAAAAAAAAAAAAAAAAAAAAAAAAAAAAAAAAAAAAAAAAAAAAAAAAAAAAAAAAAATCCCACTGAAAACATGTATATGAAAACCACAAAGAACCACTTTTCCAATATATCACAAAAAAATCCAAAAGGACCAGCCTTGTAGGCTATTGTCAGTGCATCTCTTCCCAGTGTAAACACAGGCACTTCAAGCTCAAATGATGTTCCTCTAGTACCAGGAACACCCCAGGTAACCACTACAGGACTGTTCCCAAAACCCTTCTTGGCAAAATTGTTTGGATGCTAACATGTGGGAACCTCCAGGTACATGCATGTGACCTTGAAAAAGAGTGAGCAGGGACCCTCAGATGCACACATGCAACCTCATGGAGGTTTCTCCATCATGTGCATTGGGGCTTGCAGGGAGCCGCAGAGACCCATGTAGTACTGGAGCATCTGCATTTTCCATGGAAGAGAGGGTGCACATATGGACTACACCCTAGAGAGAAAGTAACAGAAAGAGGCTTCTGGTAACCCACACAGCCTATGAGGTGGGTGTTGGGCAAGGTGCATGTAGCCTTGTGGATGTGAATTTGCTTTTGCGTGCACAGGTGTGATTAGAACTTCTCAGAATTTGTTTTAGAGGGTTGTATAGAAATTTGCAGGTGTCTATTAACATTCTGTATCTAGTTTTGTGGTCTGTTGATTGTCTTGCTGATAAAGATACTGAATACATAGTTCACTGATTGCAAGTTAATTACATGCTGTTAATAAATCAATAAACTTCTTCAATCCTACTCTGACTACATGAACTCAGCAGTTTTTCCCTGTGATAGAAACCACAGTGTTGTTTTATGCTTGTAGAGGATTTTTGGTGCCTTTTGACATAGTTTATCAGTTTGACCTCAAAACTCTGCAAACAGATCTTCATGGCTCTGGCATGATCTCAGAGTTCAGCCAGAACAAACCTAAACCTGTTAAAATGCCTTCAAAGTAAGACTACATTAGCTTCATATTTGTCATATTAAAAAAAAAAAAGTTGGTGGAAGTTTTCTAGTATGTTGATAATAACACAAAGCAAAATCAGTGAGAATACTTGATCTGTCTTGCAGTCAAAAGGAAATCTAGACCATTTTCTTGCCAGAACTAGACTAGGTTAGAGAATTGTGAGTTCAAAATTTCCAGCCAAATCAGGGTAATGAAATTTGCCCTGAAATACTTGGACAACAAATGAAAGCAATTTCAGTTCTGTGCAGGCTACACTGGAATACCAATCAAATAATATATTGCTCACAAAAAGGATTTGCTTAAACACTGACCAAAATAGGTCTGGGCAGTGAACTGTAGCCAATGCATCAGCAACTTATATTCCTGTAAAATGTGTGTGTAGAAACGTACAACCACTATAAGCAGTTCTATTAACTGGAAGAGGTGTAGCAATCAAAATTCTGATGGGACCTCCTTTGGGTCTGCTGCTGCTCAGTGTTTTCAGTAGGGACTGGAGTGGAGGGAGTACTTATGTGTAGGGGCACCACCTAACACTACTGTCTCACATTCAGCTTGAGGTCCACTAAGTGCCAAGATCCATTACTAAAGAATGGTACTGAGTCAGTAACTTCTCTTCCTGCTTTATATACTGGAGAACCAGATCAGAATTTTCTTGAGGAGCTGGAGGAACAGTCTAAAAAATAAGTTGAAAAAAAATGACATGCGACTTACTAAGGTGTGTAAAGGGCAATGCATTTTGTATGATATGAAATAGTTCTTTCATTTTCCTCAGTGCTGCATACTGTGCTTAGTCTCAGCAAGTACAGTGTATTTCGTTTTCTGAACCATATTTCAGAAAAGGCATGAACTAGTTTCAAAAGAAGGTAAAGGAGACCAACTGGGAATTATCAGTATCTAGAAAGCAAGACTGATGAGGAGAGTTTGAAACAATTGGAGTAGTTTAATTTATAGAAGAGAAGACTGAAAGCAGACATAATAACGTAAAAAGTACTTGTAGAGAGTAAAGGACTAGACTGTTCATGTCCCCTGTGGTTACAGCAAGGGTAATGGGTTTAACTTGGTTCAGCAGAGATTCAGCTTCCACTGTAAGGAAAGAAAATCTATGAATCCTGTCACTGGGTTTAGGGAGGCTGTTTTTTGAAGAGCATATCTGTGAGGAACAGTCTAACACAGTTGAACTTGTATTGGGGATACAGAATAGATGAGATGACTTTATCTGTTTTTACTCCAAGGTTTTTTGGTTTGGTTTGGTTTGGTTTGTTTTTTTCTGCCACACAGTTCTTCTGGATCACATGTAATTCAGAACTAATGGAAACATTCCTGTGGCTGGCAGTGTTTTTTCTTACCAGGACTGAATTTTCTGTTCATCTGCAACAACATGCCATACTGCTTTGATGATAGTGTCTGAAAAAATCATAGACATCTTCCTTCAGACTTCTGCTGAAGAGTCCATACTTAGATGACCAGAGGGGCCTGTGGGAACACACATTTTGACATAAAGGTATGTCATGTATTGGCTAGGCAAACATCCAAACATAAAGTGTGCCTGATGACAGAAATGTGAAAAACAGAACGCTTAAATGTGAGACTTGCTTTCTTAAAGGGTGGTGGAGCCTCTTTTATGGTCTGACAAGGGAACTCAAGGAGATTATGTTTAGAAAGACAGAAATTAAAAATGTAGTGACACTGCCTGAAATAACGGAAGTATTATGAAAGAATTTGTATTCATGTGTGAAATACAGCTCTTCTGTTTCAGAGTTAGCTCTGTAACCTACAAGATTGGAGGTTATTGTAGCTCACTATCTTATTACATGAAAGAGAACTGTATTTTATAATAGATAAAGAGCAAGCTGATAAAAAAAGAGGAGGTTAATAATAAGAAATTATGTTTAAAATCAAGAAAAAATGTGGAATCATAAAATACTGGCCCTTTAAATGAGGGAAAACTAGGAGCTGAGGAAAGGTGAATGGAAAAGCCTTGATATTTTATCAGCCGGAACATGCAGAATGGTATCATGAGGCTGTTTTCTAGTCTTGAATCCACACACAAATTACCCTTTTATATTCAATATAATTCTGTTGGTTTGTAGCATGCCATGTCTGGGTAAATTAGCTTTTCAAAAACATTGCAGTACCACTATTCAGTGCATAGTCTAATCATGTCACAAGGTGATGTACTGTACTTCTGCTGTGCTATCTACTGATTTACGTCAGCAAATTATAAAGCATTTGATACCTTTAATGGAGTGGCATGTTTTGTTGTTTGCAAGAGTTGTGTGTTTGCTGTGTATAATCCTAGCAGTATATTTTATTGAAGTAGGGCATACGTAGCAGTGAGGAAATGAACTTTACAAATAAATATTCAGTCATACACACAACAAGATTTTCTTTCTAGTCTCACAGAAAGCACCCATAAGACTGTTTAATAATAGTGTGATAGAAAGAATCAGGTTCCATTCATACCAATGTTAAGCATGATCCATATCCTCTGAAACCCAACTTCTGGTTTATTGAACATCTGGTGACTCTCCTAAGGACTAATTTCAAGTATCTTCACAGTATTTTTCTTTTCTGGTTAAAAAATCTCTAAAGTATGAAATATGTGGGATGAGATGCTTACATTTTTCACAGTTTAGCTACAGCAGTGACACAGAATTGCTGTTTCTGTTTTAACAGACTTCATCCAAAAGCAACATATTAGAACTAAGTAAGTGTCATCCTCTAAATTAGAGAGATAAGCATTCTTTAGATAACTAGCCCTACTGAACTCATCTCCACCCTCCATGAGCAGGAAAATTTCTCGTTGCAGAGTAGGAGTATCTTATATGCTGGTATGTCCTCTTCTGGCTTAGTAAATTATGGCACTGACATCAACACTGTATGAAGAATGACAGAAGATGTGCACTGCTTTTACAAAATAATAGACAAATGCCTTAATAAGGGACAGAAATTATGCCATAAACCTAAGGAAAATTACATCAACTAATCTTGCAGTGATTACTTTGGCCAGTGTCTTAATAGTATTAAGGCATCTAATTACCACTAATTTCAATCAGAGGAGTTGAATACCTCCAATGGTACCTTCAATAACCCTGGGAATATGGATCATTGTTCATATTTTGTTATGTTTCTGCTGCATGTCATTCCTCCTTTTTATACTCAATCATGGTTTATATCTTCTAATTTATTTTGAGATAATATATAACACGGAATCAGCTGAGGTTGACAGGGGCATCTGGAGATCACTTAGTCAAACCCATTTGGTCAGAGCATAGTCATCTAGAGTAGGTTGCTCAGGACTGTGCCTAGTAGATTATAAATATCTCCAAGGATGGGTGCTCCACATCATCTCTGGGCAACCTGCTCCAGTGTCTGACCACCCGACACCTTGCCTCTTGGCTAGCATTGCTAGAGTAAACAGACCTCTAACACCCTACCACTTAACACCCTGCTCCTTGACCACCATTGGCAGCACAGACAGGGTGCCACCCACGTTTAATGTGAGGTGAGATTCTTTCTAATCACTATGCCATTGATGGAGGGAAAGGATGGTGTGACTCTTATATCCACATTCAAAAGATATTTGCATGATTTGCTGTTGCTGACAGCTTGGACCCTAAGTGTCTCTGGCAGCCTGCCAGAGCCATGGCATTGCTTATGATCCTATGTTTATTATCAGTGACTGAGTGAGTCACTGTATAGGCATGTTGTTGCTACTCTTTCTCACTGCCTCAATAGAGTTTGCTTTATCAGACTATTACTATTCACACTACATCACCTTCACAGTGAACTGAAGGCCCCAGGCTGAAGTGGAGAAGAGGATGTGACTGCTGGCTTCCATTAGGACTAGTCAGGAACATTAAGGCCTATTAAATGCCACCAGGGTGTGTCAAAAGCCTAGCTTAATTTACAGTAAACATCCACTGCTCTTCCCTTGTTCACCCAACCAGCAATCTCATCCTAGAAGGTTATCAAGTTTGTCCACCATGATTTCCCTTTCAGAAATTCATGCTGACTACTACCAATGACCTTGTGAACTCTCATGTATTTGGAAATGGCTTGCAGGATAATTCTCTCTATCACCTTAGCAGGAAGTGAGGCTGAGAATGACCACACTGCAGTTCCCTGGGTACTTCTTGCCTCCCGGAAGACCAGGCTGACATTTGCATTCTTCTGGCCCTCAGGAACTCACAGTGCTTCCTTATTTGTGTGCATATGTTTAGGCTGGGACACTTCTGGCTTGTTTTGTAGTTCCCAAGTTTTCTTGTATGCATCTGGTACTTATTACTAGAAAATAATAGGGTTTATACCAATAATAATTAATTAACAAATAATACATAATAAGAATACTTATTTATTATACAGAATAGTATTATTCTCTTTTATTATGGTATATATTATTTATCATGTACCACCAAACAGAAATTTTCTACACTATTAACAGGTGAGATTCACTTTTTCAAATGGAAGAGTGTTTTATATTGCATAAGGAAAATCCCTGATGACACCCAAAAAACTCATCAGTCAGGATACATCCCAGAATGACAACAGTAAAACTTTTGATTACTACAGATGTGTTGTCATATGTCCTGGGTTCAGCAGCCACAGTCCTCTTTCTCCTTCTTAGTAGCTGGTGCAGTGCTGTGTTTTCAACTTTAGTCTGGGAGCAAGGCTGATAACACCAATGTTTTTAGTTGTTGCTAATTAATGTTTGCTCCATATAATGACTTTTTCAGTCTCATGCTCTGACAGTGAGAAAGGGGACAGGAAGCTGGAAGGAAGCAGAGACAGGACACCTGACCCAAACTAACCAAACGTGTATTCCATACTACCACACATCATGCCCAGTATATAAACTGGGGGGAGTTACCAAGAAGGCCCAGGTCACTGCTTGGATTGGGCTGGGTATCGATCAGCGGGTGGTGAGCAACTGGTGATTAACTTCCTTGTTATTTCCTTTATCATTATTATTATTGGTGGTAGCAGTAGTGGTTTTGTATTGCATCTTAGTTATTGTACTGTTCTTATCTCAACCTCTGGGAGTTGCATTCTTTCCATTCTCCTTCACATCCCTTCAGGAGAGTGGGGAGAAAGAAGAGAGGGAGTGAGTGAGTGGCTGTGTGGTTCTGCGTTATCAGCTAGGCTTAAACCACAACATCACACTAGAAATAGAACAAGAAAAAGGTAAGGCTGTTGCCTTCAACAAGGGTAACCCTGAAATAAAACTACTTGTTAATATTTTATTTTCTAATTCATTTCTTGTGACACAGAATGATAAGAATGTTCATGCAAAAACCTTCTTAGCACTGTAACCATTAGTTAGACCTATGTAGTAACTAAAAACAATAATTCACAAATAATGAATAAACTCAGTGAGCCAATAAATCAAAATAATGTGTCTCTACTTATCCCAACTTTTTTATTTTACTCTGGCTAGAAATGAGTGGAAAATTAACATTTAACAATGCAATCGCTAAATGCAATCTTTCTCTTGTTGTAAATTCTAGATATGCGGATGGATTTTGGTTCTTACTAGTTTTGTCATTCATTTGAAATTATTCTGTGTAGGGTATATGTAGTTTCATTCTAAGTTATAGGACACATTCACTAAATCTTCTGTTTTACTTTATCTTTATGCCCATACTTTATCTGACATGTTTCATTGCAGCTCATAAGTGCACCAGAAAACACTAAAAATCTTGTACTGTGGTGATCAAAAGTGTTGTAATATCTCTTTCCACAAGCATTCCAATGGATGCAACTTTCCTTGCATGTGTATTTAAAAGGGAAAAAAACAACAGGAAGGCCATCAAATTCATTAATTATTTTCTTTCAAGCATGTTTTGTCTTATTTGGCTTGCCCTGATATTGTTACTAAGCACCAAATGCCTCATTTTGCCAAAATACAATGTGAGATGGATGTAGAAACATAGATACTGTTTTGTTGTTATCTCCTCTCTACTATTAAATGAACAAGTATTCAAACATTCCTTTCCTGAGAAAGAATTATCTTGAGGTTGTAACTCAGGAACTTGCAGTGAAGGCAAATCAAATCTTGGAATGCATCTGCAAGGACATTATATGCAAACATAGAGATGTGATCATTTCACTCTACTCAGCAATTGTCAGGTTGCACCTAGAGTACTGTGCTCAGTTTTGGTCCCCACAATTCAAAAAACATGCAAAGAGACAGAAGAGGGTTCAAAAGAGAGCCACAAAAATGATCAAAGGGCTGGAGAACCTGCCTTTTGAGGAAGGACAGAAGGAATTAGGTCTCTTCCTGGACAAGCCTCAGGGGGAACTTCATCACAGTATGCCAGCCCTTAAAACACAGCTACAAAGAGCATGGAGACTATCTCATTACAAGGAGATGCATGAAGAAGACAGGTACAAGTTGAACCAGAAATAGTTTCATCTTAATATAAGTTGTGAGAACAATGATTCACTGCAACAAGCTCCCCAGGCTTGGCAGTCACCATCAATGGAGATTTTCAAGATGCGTTTGGACAAGATTATAGATAATCTCATCTATATTGCCTTTCCCACAAAATGTTGGCCCAGATGATCTATCAATGTCCCTTTCAGCCTCATTTGTTCTATGATTCTCTGAATAGCACTCCTGGCTCTGCTGCTGTTGGCATCTAATATCTTGGCTCCACAACCTCAAAGTTATTTAGCTCCTGGTAAAAAAAAAGAGTAAGGTGCCAGGATAGCATTCATGGCCATTTTCTTTAGAATGAAGAATAATTTTTTCATTTTATTTTTTCAAAATAAATTATTTATTTGCAATAATAAACTCCTGGGGTAAGAATGGTCTTGTAGCTAATATTTTGTAGATTCAGCCTTAATAAAACCTTTAACTAATACAATGTTATAAGGATAAAATGCAGTTCACCAGACAGCAGCAGAATTCAGCAGAAAAATCTCTTTAGTTTTTCATAAGATTTTGACAGGACCCACCAATATTTGGGATAGAATTATCTCACTATTGCTCTAATTATGTCACAGAATTATTCTGAAATACATCACTTCTAAAATAGCAATATCCAGTTCTGACTATGTATAGAATTTTTCAGAAATTTCTAAAGCATGTAGACCAGAAAATTTTCTTTTGTGTGCATAGTCTAGGAAGAGGCATTCTGTGGGTTGGGGTTTGCTTTTTTTTTTTTTTTTAATTTTTTTTTAATAACTACTATGCATTCTTTTTCAACTAACAGTAACTTCAATTTACATCTTTATATATTTTCATGAAAACCCAACGAGATTTTCTTCATGAAAATGAACATTTTTCCAGGAATATTTTGGTTTAACTGGAAGCTATTTCATATTATTAAATGTGGAAAACCTTTCAGGTGGTACTAGTTTTCACAGAATTCTAAAAGATTGAGAGATATTTTGCAGACCTCTTCGTGAGAGTCAAAGTGGGAATTACAGTGTTGATCTTTTATCTTCTTCTTGGCATTCTGTTTTCGGTATCATTAAGCATGACAGTTTTAAAAAGTCTTCTGTTTCAGAATGCCCATTTACAGAACTCAGAAAAAAACCCTTTCTCTCCTATGAGAGCACAAAGTAGTTTAAAATACAACCTGATTTAATATAATTGGTATGTTCCAATCCTATACCTCTTCACTTAAGAAAACAACAATTTTTATGAGCTTGTTATTTTTCCTTTTTAAATACAATTTTCTGATAAAGTGCAGCAGCCAGCAATTTCCTTCTCCCTTGACAAAAACACAGCAAAAACAAGCTTCTTCTCACACTCACCTTTATTAAAGAAGACACAGAAAGGACAGCTGTACTCTCAGGTGAGATAAAGCAAGCTCTGCCAAGGGTGACAGAAAAATTTGGGTTTCATGACAATAGAAAAATCGTCTTCATTTTGTTCTTTATCCAGTACCTTTCCCTTCACAAAAAGGACTAGGTGTTCTCAAAATGACTCATTTGAATATGCCACCCTCAAGTCTTCTTCCTCAAAGAACACATTACAGCATGTATCCCTCAAGATCCATACTCAAGATCCAGTATGGAGAGCCAAGGAAAAGGGAATGAATCTTCTATCTCCAGATCTCTGATGGGTTGTGAATAAGATAACTAACCCTCCTATGTAGGTACATGTTCCCTATTAAAACAGGTAGAAAGTGCTTCCCTCCTTCACAAAATATCAGTGATAGTAGCAGCAACAACAAATGTATTAATACCACCACAGCAAGGGGATAATTAAGAGTGGTAGAAGTGTTGCTGGTATTAGTAAATCCACAGCTCTCTAAATCTGTTAGGCACCTAACAGAAATGCATCAAAGCCAATGCCAAGCCAAATTCTCTATTACCAAATCTAAGCATTTAAAATTAAGTAACTGGACCTTCTTCCTGCAGCACTTTCTGGCTTCAACTATTAACATTATTGAAGTGGCATAAATACATAAATATAAAATATATATAATGACTTCTGTTCATCTTGTCTATGTGAAGCCTTGACAATTTACTTAAGTTGCATTTTCAATTTTTGTTTCTCTGTAAAGCAGACATACAGGTTTTTTTAAAAAAGGTGGAAATTATCACCTAAATATACCTCCTGTAGCCAAGATTTTAAGAGAAGTATCACAAATGGGAAAACTATCAATAAAATTTAAGAGTTGACAACACTATACAAATCCACATTGTCATGTTGAAGTCAAATGAGTTATATTGATTTTGCTTTAGCTAAGAATCTTGACCATTGTTTCTTCTCCAAATAATTTATAGTCTAATGAAGAACATACTGTTCTGTCAGCACTAAATTATGGACAACGTAAGGAACCAGAGTTTTAGAAAGAATTTCTCTCTTAAGTTTATGTAGTGACCATTATTACAGGTTAAATTACAGCAACAAGCAACGTGAACAACAGCTTGTACAGATTCAGATGTCACATAAATTGGGCATTTGTTTATCTTTTGAGGCTCTATCTCTAATCTCCACAACTATTCTAATTCAGCAACTTAGGAACTCAGCATCACATCATGACTTACTTGTGTGTAATATTATGTGCAATGACAGCCCACGGCAAGAAACAATCATCTTTCTTCCATTCTCCTACATAAACAAAGAACTTTGAAGGTTAGTATCATATATTTACTTCCAGTGACCAACATCAAGCCTCCCCAACTCAATATATAGAATCATAGAATAGTTAGGGTTGGAAAGGACCTTAAGATCATCAAGTTCCAACCCCCCTGCCATAAGCAGGGACACCCCACACTAAACCATGACACCCAAGGCTTTGTCCAACCTGGCTTTCAACACTGCCAGGGATGGAGCACTCACAACCTCCCTGGACAACCCATTCCAGTGCCTCGCCACCCTAACAGTGAAGAATTTCTTCCTTATAACCAATCTAAACCTCCCCTGGTTAAGTTTTAACTCTACCCCTTGTCCTGTCACTACAGTCCCTAATGAAGCATCCCTCCCCAGCATCCCTATAGGCCCACTTCAGATACTGGAAGGCTGCTATGAGGTGTCCATGCATCCTTCTCTTCTCCAGGCTGAACAGCCCCAACTCTCTCAGCCTGTCTTCATAGGGGAGATGCTCCAGTCCCCCAGTCATCTTCGTGGCCCTCCTCTGGACTTGTTCCAACAGCTCCATGTCCTTTTTATCTTGAGGACACCAGAACTGCACACAATACTCCANCCTGTCTTCAGAGATGCTCCAGTCCCCCAGTCATCTTCGTGGCCCTCCTCTGGACTTGTTCCAACAGCTCCATGTCCTTTTTATCTTGAGGACACCAGAACTGCACACAATACTCCAGGTGAGGTCTCACGAGAGCAGAGTAGAAGGGCAGGATCACATCCTTTGACCTTCTGGTCATGATCCTTTTGATGCAGCCCAGGATACAGTTGGCTTTCTGGGCTGTGAGCACACACTGAAACCAAAAAGAAGGAAGGATGAATCCAGCAAAGTCAGTGAAAAAGGTGTATGGGGTTCATATACAACAGTTATTTTTCTTATTAAGTGGTGCAATGCTGTGTTTTCAACTTTTTTCTGAGAACAATGCTGATGACACACCAATGTTTTAGTTGTTGCTAAGTAATGCTTAGCCAAAAGGGTATTCCATACTACAGCACATCATGCCCAGTACATAAACTGGGGAGTTACCCGAAGACCCTGATCACTGCTCGGATTGGACTGGATATTGGTTGGCGGGTAGTGAGCAATTGTATTGTACATTACTTGGTGTTTACTATTTTTTTCCTTTCACCCTTTTAGTCTTATATTCTCTCCCCTTGTTATTTCCTTTATGATTATTATTATTGTTGTTGGCAGTAGTAGTGGTTTTGTATTATACCTTAGTTACTGGACTGTTCTTATTTCAACCTTTGGTGTTTACATTCTTTCTCTTCTCATCCCCATCCTTCTGGGAGGAAGGAGTGGAGTGAGAGAGACTGTGTGGCTGATTTATGGCTGACTGGGTTTAAACCACAACACACACAAATTTACAAAAGAAGAGAACCCATACAGCTGACAAAAATCTTCATATCTAATTCCAGATGAGACAGAGTACCAATGTGTATAAGGAGTAGGAGTTTGCCCCCATGTATACGTGTCTTGACGTTTAAGGTGCCTTATGGGTGACTCTAGTGGCATCTGGGTATCATTACCTTAATGTAGGCATCCAACATTATTTATGATGCTTAATGAAATTTTATCAGGCCTTCAGCTACCACTCCAGAAAGGCCAGTGGAGTTGCATAGTTCTGCATCATGGCTAAGTGTCTTGTGTAGACAACTTGTACAACCTGAGGCACCTATAAAGACCACAGATATTTGGTTGTATAAAATTAAATTAAGCCCAAACAAACCTATAGACTTAAACTGTCTAAATATGTCTAAATGAAAGCATCTCTAGTTGCAACTTTTTTTAACCAGAAAGCTAAATTACAGATATAATAGATGATCACTCACAAAAGATAAAAGGAAGAGAACAGTATAAAAAGTGTAAGATGAGAATGTATGATATGTGACCAGACCCTAGACACTGTTAATCATATGTAATAAGGTGTGCCAGGTTCACTGGAGATGAATGTAACATACAGAATTGACAGGTTTAAGTGATAGGAGCTTTGTAAGAATTATAGGCTCAAAACAGAAGAGATGCCATATTGTCAGGAGTGAAACTCCTACTGGTCAACCTCCCTGGCCAACCCATGCCAGCATCTCACCACCCTAACAGGAAAGAATTTCTTCCTTACATCCAATCTAAACCTCCCCACATTAAGTTTGAACCCGTTACCCCTTGTCCTGTTACTACAGTCCCTAATGAAGAGTCCCTTCCCAGCATCCCTATAGGCCCTCTTCAGATACTGCAAGGCTGCTATGAGGTCTCCACGCAGCCTTCTCTTCGCTAGGCTGAACAGCCTCAACTCTCTCAGCCTGTTTTCATATGGGAGATGCTCCAGTCCCCTGATCATGCTTGTGGCCCTCCTCTGGACTTGTTCCAACAACTCCATGTCCTTTTTATCTTGAGGACACCAGAACTGCACACAATACTCCAAGTGACATCTCACGAGAGCAGCGTAGAAGGGCAGGATCACCTCCTTCGACCTGCTGGTCACGCTACTTTTGATGCAGACCAGTTGGCTTTCTGGGCTGCAAGTGCACACTGAAGCCGGCTCATGTTCATGTTCTCATCGACCACCACCCCCAAGTCCTTCTCCGCAGGGCTGCTCTCAATCTCCTCTTCGCCCAACCAGTAACTGTGCCTGGGATTGCTCTGACCCAGGTGTAGGACCTTGCACTTGGCATGGTTAAACTTCATGAGGTTGTCATGAGCCCACCTCATAAGTATGTCAAGGTCCCTNCGCCCAACCATGTGCCTGGGATTGCTCTGACCCAGGTGTAGGACCTTGCACTTGGCATGGTTAAACTTCATGAGGTTGTCATGAGCCCACCTCATAAGTATGTCAAGGTCCCTCTGGATGGCATCCCCTCCCTCCAGTGTATCCATGCTCCATCCCTGGCGGTGTTCAAGGCCAGGTTGGACAGAGTCCTTGATGACATGGTTTAGTGTGATCTATTCATTCCTCTGGCAGGGGGGTTTGAACTTGATGATCTTAAGGTCCTTTGCAACTCCAAGTGTTCTCTGATTCTACGGTTCTACAAAACAAAATGGTAGGTAAATAAGATACGAAAATTTTAATAAAATTTTCAAAATCATTTATGCTTATGAAGTGAATTGAAGAACACCAGATATGGAGCTTATTTAAAAGAAGGAAAAAGAGTGCCTCTCTATGAAATTTGCTTTTATATAATTTGATGAAAAATTAAAGAAAATATAGAAAATAGGATCTGGCAGGAACTGCAGAAACTGTGGGGCATAAAAAATGTAAATATAAACCCAATTATTTTCTGTGCTCTGGAGTCCCATGATACATTATCACAGCAGTACTGTGCACACTGAATATAGTTATACTGAATATAGACATGACAGAAAGCAACCTTGATGGGAACACTTGCAATATTGAAGAAGGTGATAAAATTCTGAATTTACTTGCAAGAGTCTCAGTTAGAGATACATTAGTAGTTATGTTCCCATTGAGAACTTGGGTAATAGGAAGAAATAACAATAACATATAGTTGTTATGTGGGATGATCCAAATGCCTTTGACTCTACTAGAACTAGGCAGTGAACATGTATTTAACTTTGAAGTCAATGACTTCATAGATATTTCAGTAGAGATGAATCTCACCTGCTAGATAAAATAAGCTATGGATTTCATAAGTGATTATTATATTTTCTTTATGACTTTTCACTGGACTAGATTATATGATTTAGAAGATCACCAGACGTAGTTTATTAGCTTAAAGTGGTTCTGCATCTACACAACCTTTACTGAATAAATCAAATGATTAATTATCACTATTATGTTTTTTTAAAAAATAATGTTGGTCGATAGTTATCTAGAAATGTACAGTACCTGAAATATGATCATAGAGTAAAGCCTTCATTGCCAGTCAGGTAGGTTAAGATGATGATTTCAGCTAAAACATATACAGTAATTTTTCAGGCTGACACATGGCAAAAATGCATTTGGCTGTTAAATTATCTGGACTTTTTTTTTTTTTTTTTTGCTCTCTATATAGATCATATATATTGTGAAATTCAAAAGCTATGAGGAACCTGAGCTTCCGTTGTATCTAAAGACACTCAGCATTCTTCTACTGCTAAAAAAGCTAAACAAACTTTCAGAATCCTAACTGTACTTGTCTTTGCTTGAATTGTTGGTTGCACATGTATAATAAAGATTGGAAACTATTCTTGCATACTGTCTTACACATCTCTAGCCATTGTGAAAATACATCTGAAAGTAATGCATAGAGCAACAAACACAAGGTCAAAATTGCTATCAAGTTAACCAGACAAAGAATGGAGTACCTAAGAGAGACAACAAGAAAGTTTAGAGAAAGAGCTGTGTCTGAAATTCTAAATAATTTTTATTTTTGTATCTGAAGTAGTAGAAAAAAATTCTCATAGTCCTTAAGGACCATACCTGCTACCAGTTGTAGTCTCTGTCCAAGTTTGCAAGCTACTGCAGAAATATTGAGAACAGCATACCCCAAAGCTTGCTCCAGAACATGCCATGAACAAACAAATGAACTAGAACTTGCTTTAGGGTGTCTTATTGAAAGCAATGGCAGTTGTGTTTAATTTTCAAGTATAGAATCTGTTTTTACTCAAAACTAATCCACCTTGCCCAGAGAAGTAAAGTCAGACTGGCATAAATTTGGACAGCTATTCATGTGAGTTGAGAATTTATCCAAATATCATGTGTTCATCAGTTCCAGAGCCTTTTTCAGTGTATGAGCCTTAAAGAAACCTCCTGAGATTATTTCAGTTGATTCTATTTACAACAGAACCAGTTTGTTCTAGATTAGTAAGTAATTTAATCAGAGTCCAAGCTCTTAGTGACTTAAAGATTTTAAAATCAATATTTAATAAAGATGATGCTTAGTATGCCCCACACAGAATGGGTGCTGTCTGCTTTTGCAATAGCATGCTGCTCTCCCCCACCTCCAGTTGCTGATTCAGAAATTAACATGTTTAACAGTGATGCATTATGAATTACCCTTAACTGGTTTTACAAAACTAATTCAAGTGTGAGAAGAAACTTTTCTTCTCTGAAGTATAACCTTACCCTTACCCCACCTTTTCTTCTTGCAAAGAATAAAACAGTTGTTTTCTCTGTGAAGAAGAAATGTCTTCTTTGAGAAACTGAAGAGCCATACACACAGACACAGAAGGGGAGTGTGCACCTATTGTGTTGCTCAGACAATCAGACAAGTAACATTCTGCTTTCTCTGTGTCAGCTAACTTGGATTATTTATTTTGTTTTTTCCTTAGCTAAATCAAGCATTAGTACAGTTTCTGCTTTGTGTATACATCCACTAGAATAAAAGTGGAAAAGAGAAAATAAGTTTTCAAAGTCTGTACTACAGTAGTATTCAAACCATCCACTCAGAACGAGATATTTTCTTTTCTCATAAGTAAACATGTAAGGAAGCCATTTCCTCTCAAATTAATCGCGAAAACTATTTCTGATGGATAATGAGCAGGGGGAGAAAAGAGAGAAAACAGACCGTTTGGGGATGATTTCTAAAATATATTGTCAAGAAACAAATATTTTGCTTTAATATCAAATTATTTTAAATTGTGTCTGAAATATTACAGGCTAGAAACAATAATTTTAAGACCATAAAATTAATAGCCCCCCTTAAAGAGTCACAGATTGTCAATGTAGCTGTTACTTGCAATTATTGTCTACCACTATCTAGGCATTGGCTTCATTCATATCAAATATCATTGAATTTTCTGAACTCATGACTATTTGAACTGAACACATTTCAAATTGTCCAATGTTTTGTTTCTTCAAAAAGTTATATTTTTCCATCAAAAATAATTTCATCGGAAATTTTCTTCCGAGACCAGTTAAGAAATACTATACACAGATAGATTTTAAATTGCAGCAGAAGAATTTGTCTTTAGTCAAAATCTTGAGTTTATTATATACCTAACAACACCCTCCACAAGGACTAATAATTCTTCATTCATTCCTTCATATACATGCTATACTGCACAAGGCCTGGCACTTTATTAGTTTGTAGGAGTTATAATAATATATTTTACCTTTTTTTGTGATGAATAAAAGTATATTGGCTTTATTGTGTATAAAATTCTGAATATCTCTCCAGGTAATTGTAATCTAGTATATCACCACACAGAGTTTGATAAAAGAAAGCAAAAATCTTTGTGAATCCTGTAAGATCAAGTATCTGTAGTGTCAAAGGCTGTTTTTTAATTTAACTAGTTTTCTGGATTCTTGTTTCTTCTATGATTTGGTGGCTAAAAGTCTGGTGATCCCATCACTGTCTTCATAGAGTTTTTGATGGATAGATGTAAATTAATTATTTAATTAATGGACAGGCAACTTGCTGAGGGTCTCTGCAAATTAGGAAAAGTTTGTGTTAGTTTGTTTTCCTTAATTTAATTTCTCCTTTTTCCCCCTCCTTTACTTTGTCTCTTTCTCCCCTATCCTAAGGCAACCTTAGATTCCTTATTATTATTTTCAATTGCTGGGGTGAGTGGTTCGAGAGAGGACACCTGCAACACTGGAGCAGAGCGGGGGGAGATCAGTGTCTAGGAGCCTCACCTCAGAGCAGCAAAAGCCACTGAGGGAGCCTCAAGTCCTTGCCCAGGAGCCAGCAGCTCAGCTGAAGAGAGCAGCGACTCACAGTGGGGGGCCACCAGGGCACATTGCTGGCTCATGGTCATCTTCCCATCCACCAGGACCCCCAGGTCCCTTTCCCCT
>NDXB01017836.1:0-31462 GCA_002631895.1 Agapornis roseicollis
AATAGGCTGTGTACTTTTAAGATGCAGATGCATGAGTCTTAGACAGCCTAACTACTTCAAACATTAAATTATCTATCCACTTGGTAAGCCTTCTTCACCATAAAAGCCTGCAATAATCTTCAGTGCAGCACCAATTACACCATTCCAGAGTTAAAATGTACACATACACAACCTTTTGCACGGGAAATTTCATATATCCTGGTGTTCTGTGGCAAAACACTTATCCAAGATCCAGAGTTGTTCTCAAAATCTTACTAGAATTCATAAAAAGGTTCTTTCATCTATGCTGCCATCTTCTAATTGCCTTAGATGAGCAAAGCAGCAACATGGAGTAACATACTACTCATAGTAGTATGAAGTTAACAATTTGCCCTTCCATTTCCTAGTTGTTTCCCAACAGTGTGATCCTGTGCTTTCAAGGTGCACTTGGTTCTGTGAACCATAATAACACAAGCTGCAAATACCCAGCTGTATTGTAACCACCTACACCAAAGAGAACTTGGCCTACAAACTCCTTACACAAGACACAGGTATGTTAAATACCTCTAACAGCCATGTTAGGACCATATTCACTGCCCATGTTTCACACATTAAGAATTGCTGAAAGCACTGCAACAACCACTGGGAATCTTTCACTTCAACTTATTTAATTTGGATATTCCTGTATGAAGGATTTTCCCATCGTAAACTGGAAAAGTTGCTCACCCAGAAACAAGCATATTTACAAAAAGCAAAACCATAAAAGGTTCTGGTCGAATAAACTACTATTATTTGCTTTTGTCTATCTCCAACTCATTAATTTCTCTGAACCAGGGTCACAAAAACGTCTGTTTTAAACCAGGCCTCTGTGATTATCAGAAGGGGAAAAGACAAAGAGCAAGTGACATACAACAACACAAGGAAGCTACTGAAGCTGCTCTGAGACAACGAACATTGAGTTATGCCACTTGAAGGAAAAAGATTAAGTGTCCTGGCCATCCAGAAACTACTCAAAGTGTGGGTTAGCAGAGCTCTCCTGCTGATGTTCACATGCTACCAAGTATTTAGCCAATGTCCCTGAAGAATTCAACTACTCTGACAGCTAACAGAGGAACAAGTTTAATTTCGCTGCTATAGGAATTATACTTTTTGACCCACATATCCCCCCCTCCCCAAATTTCTCCTTCAGAAGGGCCTAACATCAAAAGAACCGAAACATTACATAGTTAGGTCCAGGACCAAAAGGAATCACTGTNACAGCTACTAAAGAGAAGAAAAACTGACTGCAACTGCTGAACCCAGGACATGCTGCTATAGGATTTACACCTTTTGACCCACATATCCCCCCCTCCCCAAATTTCTCCTTCAGAAGGGCCTAACATCAAAAGAACCGAAACATTACATAGTTAGGTTCAGGACCAAAAGGAATCACTGTGTCCATCCTTCAATAAGCAGAGAGTACATATGCCTCACTGCCCAAGCCATCCATCTCTTACCATGCAAGCCTCCATGAGAGCAGTATGCATTTCATCTGTCTTGTGTTCCTGGTCTGCACCAGCTTCCAGCAGAAATCTCACCATTTCTAGATGGCCTGCACAGTGAAAATATTTAACAGGCATAAACCACTTTAGAAAGCACATTCTGGCATCACAAAAAGGGTCTAACAGATGACATAAGAGTAATAGAAGGCCACGTTTCAATGTAAAACCAAGATCCCATGGAACACTCTTGAAAGGCATGTTCATGTCTACACATCCAATGCACACAGAAGCTTAACAGCACAGTTAAGCTGTTATATAAACCCAATCCAATTTCCTGAGTTTCTTAAAGCATGTCTGCACTACATACATTCCTTGAGGTGACATTACAACTCAGTAGCATGCACTTCAGAAGCTTTACCAGGGTGATTTAATTTGTACAAAGGTATTGGCATTTTTTTCATCTACAGACAGTGGGTTTTCATTGGGGGTTGGGGTTTCTCCCCTCTTCTTGCTTGACATTAGAGATTTAGGATTAGTGGTTTTATACACAACATTGTAACAAGGGTCAGAGCTCACATCAACCCTCAAACCATAAAATATACTTGAGCAGATGGACCTTCACACTTCCAAGAATACTCTTGGAAATTCAGCTATCTGTAGACACCCTCTATATCAGAACAGCTAACAGATTTTGTAAAGTATTTGCTATCAACCATTCCATCAATTCACAGCTCCTGTCCACCAAGCCCTGTATGTGTGCCGAGTTCAGTCAACTTCGCTACACTGTCATGACCAACACAATATGCGAGCAGGTAAAACCAAGGCAAAGGGAAAAAACTGCTGTTAAATAACTCAACATGACCATGGCTAAAGCTTAAAACTAGAACTGTCTCTAGCAACCCAATGAACAGCAGACAGTGCCCAGTATGAAGTGACATTACTTTTCCACCCTTGCCCCTTCATCTGGGAGAAGTTAGTAACCTTCCTGGTCCCAGGTATAACATATCATTCTACTACAGAAAGCAAGCAACATAAGAATATTAAGAGCTTGTTTTTATGCCCTACACACAAGATCTAGAGCAACACAGAAATGCACAAAAGGCAGACAAATTATATCTAGATAAGGTGAAAAGCAAAAGCCAGAGTATCTTACCTTCTGTCCCACATATCACAGTGAACAACTGATTAAGAGCAGACTTACAGTTTGTCTCTGCTTTCCAACCTCACTCCAAGATTCAGAGCCCAAACACATTTTCTCAGTGAGAGAATATTCTGGGGTCCCACTCCTCTCCTTCATAAAACAGCCTTTGCTCTAACAGTCAGCACCAAAGAAAATTACCATGGCTTATGAGGGCCTTCAGCAACAGTAAACCCAAGGAATTTACCAAGGCAGATAAAAGGAACGCATATAAAAAACTTCTCCTGCAATGCCAAAGGAGTACCCTGGTATAAACATCAACTAGTCAGTGACACCGAGACCCATTCTAACAGCTCTAATAAAACACATCCTAAGTAACAGCAACTGCTCAGCTGTGTGAACATATTTAATCTCTTAAACATCATCTCCTCAGCTGGGTGATGCAAAACTGCTGCCTAATACTCCAAGGGAAGCAAGACAGGCCTGCTGCCTAAGCACTGACACCTAAAAGCCAAGATGCTAAATTCTGCATGTTTTGTAAAAGATAATACCTTGAAAATTAAGTTTCTAGATCTAAGCAGAGATACCTTCTATAACAAAGCCATAATACATGAAGTTTACCATGCTTACTATACGATAAAGGGCATCAGTTCCTCATCTCCCAACACATTTAACAGAGAACATTTGAAAACATTACAGCAACTCAGGCAAGAGGGTTTGTAATCTTGATACTTACACTCCTCATACCGACCATCATTCACACACACCATAAACATGCTATGTGGTATAACAGAACCAGAACTCACAGCCTTTGAATTAATTTCATCCTGGACAGCAAGGATGCAGAAATACATGTTTGAGAAGACTCTTCACACCCACCACACTATTCCATACCTGTTACACCTTGGTAACAACTGTAGTATTTGGTACTATACCTTTGTAGCAAGCCAGCGTAAGTGCGCTCTCCTTGAATTCATTGGAATGAGTATTTATTCCTGCTCCATTTTCCAGCAGCACTCTGGCCACTTCCACATGGCCAGCACTTCCTGCTTCCATCAGAGGAGTGTGACCATTCTCATTATGGTCCTCGATACTGGCACCAGATTCTAGCAGTACTTTCACAACATCAACGTAGCCTCCAGCACAGGCATATGTAAGAGCTGTATTGCCTAAAGGCAGAAGAGAAAAAGGGGTTGAAAACAGGATTTGATAGCATTTCTACACTGAGAACTTCAACTTCTGCTCCATTCCATCCCTTTTACCTGGCTACCTTACGAAACAAGCTTTTTTTTCCAGGCTGCAGGTCAAGAACCACGGAGGCAGGAGGGTAGAACAAAACTAGCTCAGTGCTGGCAGACTGAAGCCTGCATGTGCCTGGTGAATCTATTGAGGCACTTTTCCCACTTCCATCCCAAATTGTCCCAGCCTCTGTCACAAAAAACCACCCCTTGCACTGTTTATCAGCCAGAACATACTACGCTGTAAAATGAAAGCTCAAAACAAGGAGCAGAAAGAACTGCTTCTAAATGTCTTAAACACCTCTAAAGGGCTGGTTTGAAAATGGCCACAGTCTTTACATAGAGATGGAAACAACTTCCTTGGAAAAACTACAAAAACATGTTATCTGAACAGAGCAAAGCCTCCGCCTTTAAGGAAGATACCTTGAAAAACATTAAGGATCAAAGCAGTGTTACTACTCAGAACTACTTCACTGAAAAGAAAAAAGTAATCGAAAATAAGGTATCTTCTGGGATCTCAACTCTTTCCTCATTCAGGGTCAGTACTTCCTTTGTCAAGGACTGTTGACTACACACAGCCTCTCCACTTTAAGGATACACAAACTAAGAGAGTCTCCCAATTTGGTCACTACAACACAAAAGCCTACCCAACTGCAACGGGGAAGGGGGAGCATCTTACGTTGACTATTTCCCCTTGGTTTCCTAGACCTGACACAAAACAGCTTTCTATGCACTCACAAACTTCCCAGACCGGGAATAAGATACCATGTGACAACCACTCTTACGCATGCAAACTAACTGACCTTATCCATCTTCTTATGTCTGCATGCAGCTATTATTATATAGATTCATTTAAAGAAAGAGAAAAGCTAAACAGTGAAACCACAAAGAAGCATCCTGTGTTTCCTGAGAGCCATTCCTCCCAAATTTCCACAGTGTTTCCTGCACATGCAATTCTCAGTTTTCCAGCCATTTTCAACAAGCCCTGCCAAACTTCCTTTACCTGTTGAAGACTGTGCATTCACATCAGCACCATGAGCTAGCAGCAGCTTGACAATTTTGACATGTCCACCATTAGCAGCAGCCATGAGAGGTGTGATGTCTCCTTTAATACCACGGTCCTCAACATTAGCATGCATTGCCAGAAGAACCTGCCAATAAAACTGTGGTCAACAACACCAGCAAGTGACAAACCAACACATCAAGATGACTGAAACATGACTGGTACATGAAAGCCCCAACCCTTCACCAACAGTTTTGTGTTAGAAACACTTAAAGAAAGTGAGCACAGAGAACACATTAGCGACATTCAGTGTATGTGGAAGCCTTCGCTTGCCAGTTAGCTGACATTTCCCACTATCTTAACACGGTAGTGGACATGGACATGCTTGAGAGGGTCCAGAGGAGGCCAGAAAGATGCTGCAAGGGCTGGAGCATCTCCGCTATGGAGACAGGCTGAGAGAGCTGGGCTTGTTCAGCCTGAAGAGGAGGCTCTAGGGAGACCTTAGAGCAGTTTCCTGTCTCTAAAGGGGCTACAAGAAACTTGGAGAGGGGCTTTGGAAAAGGACCTGTAGGAAGAGGACAAGGGGGAATGGCATTAAACAGACAAAGGGGAGACTGAGATTAGACATAAGGAAAACATTCTTTCCTGCGAGGGTGGTGAGGCCTGGCACAGGCTGCCCAGAGAAGCTGTGGCTGCCCCATCCCTGGCAGCATTCAAGGCCAGGCTGGACAGGGCTTGGAGCAATCTGTGATAGTGGAAGGTGTCCTTGCCCATGGCAGAGAGTTGGAACTGAATGAGCTCTAAAGGTCCCTTCCAACCCAAACCACTCTGTGATTCTATGATTAACACTGCCTTTCAGGTGCATAACAATGGTACACATGAACTCACACTTGGTTTTGTGCAATACACACACACTAAAATCAGTGAAGAAACCAACCTGTGCAAGCTCATAATACCCTGCTGAGCAGGCCAAGCAGAGGAGGCTTTCTCCTTCTTCTGTGTGCTCATTCACACTCCTTCCTTCAATCAGCAACTTCCGCACAGCATTTACATCTCCTTCTGAACAAGCCTCTGCCAAGCTGCGGCTAGTAAGACAGAACACATGTCCGTGAAAGTGGACCACACTTGAAATGCTTCATCTATGTGCAATCCCAGTTGACACGAGCATGCACTCAAAGAGAGAAACAACCTAAAGTGCCCACAGCTAACTGAAGAGGTGCTGGTTTTACACTTGAGGTTCTCCACATAACGTCTCTGAAAGCTGGATAACGTGTACATGCAATTCCTCCCACTATTGTTTTCTAACAGAAGTCTACAGGAGAAACACCTGCAGGATGGCCATTTAGGTTGCTTAACTCTGCATTACATACAACTGAAGAAAACAGGTTGCAAGAAGACAACTGTGGACCTGATCTACTGTTCCAGTTTGAAAACACAGGTTTTGTCCCATTCACTTTCTGAAGTAAGGTTCAAAGTAGAACCTTAGTTCTATAACAAAGTAGTTATATCACATGAAGTACTCAAGAGTTGTATCCATATTCTCTTTTACCACAGGAGCAGAGGACTGGAAAATTGCCTTTAACTTTTGTTCAGCACTGTTAATTCAATTAAGACACATAACCTCTGTGACTCTTCTGTATCAAAATTAACCAGTTCCCCTGTCCTGTGCTGAAACAAACACCATAATTCTGTTACCTGATACCACCTGATGTTTCATTGTGGCCATAACTCAGTCAAGCAAAAAGTATAAAATTCTTCCATTTGGTAAGCCCCAAGTCAGAGTACTTGTGCTTCTCATGTCCCAAGCTCTTCACTCCTATCATTCCTATACTTTTCCAGTCAAGAAAGGAACTACTGGAAGCATATCTTCAATCCCATCAATTCTGTCTTCTGTCTACACTGCCTTAATTCCAAACCAGCTATTGCCTTGTGCAAGTAAATATTCAACTCTGACAGATTTCTCTATTGTGCTACAAATAATTGGATCAATAATAATAAACCCATGACTGCTGGCCTCACCCAACCACTGCCCATTCATTTCTCCTCCATTTAGGAGGTCCCACCGACACAGAACTAAGGAAATGGAAAAAAGAAGGTAGTTGACAAACTTCCGCAAATCATCTAACTCAACATGCATATGAGCAATTCTTCAGATATACTCGAGATGTAAAAGTTGGTATTTGTGTAGCAAGGACTTAAACGTGCATGTTGAGGACTCTTATGTGTCTTATGGCACAACATATGGAGAATTATTTCTCAAATACATCTGTTCACTGTATTTCACACATCTGTTTTATTTCTCATATCCTCTGTCTTGGCCACAGCCACCATTCTGGGGGCAGGGAAAGAGACACACAGAAAAGTGGCAGGCATAACCCCAAAATACTCTGATCTTTGTATGTCCTGATCAACACACCAAGAAATGCTTCTTGACATTACTCAGTACACAAGGAACAAACTGCCAACTAGCACAGTAGCCCTCAATTGTTCCTACTAACACTCTGCTTCTGTTGTATTCAAGCTTAATGACAGCCTAGAAGGAAACCTTCCTTTCCTTTCCCTCATAAGGACCCCAATAAGGCAACCCCCCAAAACAATTAAGCAAGGAAGTCCAGTCAAAAAAGCCAGGATTTCCTGGCCAAAACTCTGTCCAAGGTCCTACACAACATGACAAAGCTGCTGACCACCGTGAACATGAAGCTCCAGGCCATCAAAAGTGTTTTCCTTCGTTAAAAAGGCATTCAAGTTCCCTAAAACAACAGATATGGGGGGGTTTGGTCCCAAAGGTTTTAGTATCATGCTATTGCTGAATGACTCATTGAGGGATTTTCAGGTACAGTTTTAAGGCCCATACTATGTAAGAGCTTCGAAATTCTGTTTCTGTAGTTGGTCAAATGAAAGTTATTTGGCACATGATTTCAGAATTTTAAGTGTATTAATTGCACCCCTCCTCACTGCAAGACCTGATAGTCCAGGAAAACATAACAGGAGAACCACAAGTGATAACCTGACACCAATTCCACTTGGGTAAGAGTTTCACCATCCTGGAATCAGAAGTGGTAGAATTAAAACTGCTTCTAAAAGTAGCAAAGTCCTGAAAACAACTCCCAGTGTGGAAGGTGACTTACTTGTCCGTCTGCCCTGCATTTGCTGTGCTTTCTGCTCTCATCCGGGTAAGTGCAGCAGCAGCTTCATCCAACGCGCAACTGACAGAAGAAGTCAGTCTGCGAAGCACCTCAGGATCTGCAAACGCTTTACCATCAGCTGTGGACAGCTTACCTATTCCTTTCATTCCAAGTTACAACACATCAGGAGGCAGCCAGAAAAGGAGAGAACAGAGAAGTTGAAATTGAGCCTATGAGATCCGCTGGCAGAAGCATTCCAAGCATCATGAACTACAGCTTCCAAACATAAGGAATTAACTGTTTATAATGCGACTTTAAAAGCTGCACTCTGTCATGAGCATGAACGAAACCCTCCACTCCAGAGATAAAATTCTTGACAAGTACTATATGTAAGCAAATAACAGCTTTCCATCCAGTAATAAAATACAAAACAAAGCCTCCCTGAGCAAGTTGGGTTTTTATACAGGGCTGCAAGCCCCAGTCAGGTGTCAATTTTCACTCAGGGTTTTAGAAAGCTAGCACTGGAGGAATCCTAGCAGAAGCAGGAAACCCTAATTTTCCAAAATCTGAAATACTGTAATGAACCTCTATGTAATATTGTAATATTGTAATGAAATCCTCTTTGAAGATTTGCACAACCTTGACAAGTTCACACCTCCTTACATTCTGTATTTGCATCATGCTCATACAGACCCAACTCATGCAAGCAGTTCCAGCAGGGTCTCATGTGTAAGGGCTTAGGATGGGACATGAGTATTTACCTGCAGCTTCAAGTAAAGCTTCTAATCTTGCCTGGGTTTCTGGATCTACTGTTCTCAGGTCAGCACCATCAGCAGTACTTGACAAAAGGAGTTTAGAAGCTGTTTCCAACATGGGGTTTTCGAGATCATCCTGATCTAAGATAAACGATTCCACCTGAAAAATAACAGATCTGGTTTAAGAATGGTATGCTTGAACAAAATACACTTAAAATATCAAAACCACAGAGTTGTACTTGTCACTTAAGCATTTGCTTTTCAAATACTTTGTTAGCCAAACTATCCTCAGTTGACTCCAAAGGGTATTTCAAAGGAAGCAACAAGATTTTCCAAAATCCTATGCCAAGAATGTGCCTTTTGCCATCTATCTGCTCTGACTAGAAGCAGCTAGAGATAGCCTTCACGTCTCCACACTGCACTTGACACTTTTCAAGTCCAACTTAACACAAGGGAATAGTGAAAGAATAGGTCACACTCCAGAAGGCCTAAAGGTGGTGGCTGCCATGAGTTTCATGCAAACTATTGGTTAGGTGGGGTTCTTTCCCTCCTCAAAGCATGAGATACATACAATAGGGACAGAACTAATCTATTTCATACAACCCAGTCACCTTTGGAAGAAGTAACCTACCCTCAAATGGCAGTAAGCTCTACTAGCACACAAAAGCCAGAAAAAACAAAGTCATCATTACTTTCATGTCAACAGCTCTGACCTGCAGACAAATTCTCTCTGCTATCTCACTCTTTCAAGTCTGATGTCTCCCAATCCAATATTTAAAAACACAAAAGGACCAGCAACATGTTCCAGATCTGATCAACTCAAATGCAACACACAACGGCTTCACAGAATATTCCCAATAAAACATTTAAGACATTACCTACAGAACATGGAACCCATTATACCTGACTTTTCCAAAAAAAACAGATGCTGAATGGTCAAAGTTCTTCTCAGGAAAAAACGAAGTCATCATTACTTTCATGTCAACTGTTCTGACTTGCAGACAAATTCTCTCTCCTATCTCACTCTTTCAAGTCTGATGTCTCCCAATCCAATATTTACAAACACAAAAGGACCAGCAACATGTTCCAGATCTAATCAACTCAAATGCAACACACAACGGCTTCACAGAATATTCCCAATAAAACATTCTACAGAACACGGAACCCATTATACCTGACTTTTCCAAAAAAAACAGATGCTGAATGGTCAAAGTTCTTCTCAGGATCCTGCTTTCCTGTATTCTCCATTTGTTTTGGTTGGGAAACAAATGGAGATTAAGTGATCAATGTATTAGAAGAGAAAAAAAGCCCCTAGCATCTCTATCTACGTTTTACTGTGTGTAAAAGGAGGACTGAGTCAAGTAGTTTAAAGCAGATGCTCCTCTGAGAGCTCTATGAACACACCCCTAAGCCTCTGTATTAGCCATCAAACCATTTATTAGCTTATGAAGACAAAGTCTAAACATCCCCCTACGAAGCTCAACAGCCTCAAAAACCCAAACCTTCAAATAAATAAAGGTAAAAGCCAATCCCAACCCAACCCAACCAACCAACTCAATCTAAAGGCTGCTAGATAAACCAAATCCATGTGCCCAGCCACCCCTATAACATAACCATTCAATCATATTTGGATAAACGCAGCTACTGTTCAAAGTACAGCAGTGATGTACTTCCATGAGGAACACAGTTCATCAAGACAGAAATACAATTTCTTTCCTTCATGTGTGTCTCTCAAGTTTAAAAGCCATCTCATGAGCATCACAACTTCAGATTCCTGCCAATAAAGGCCCCAAGCTAAGCAGGCAGATACACCAAAAGAGTGACTAATCCATCCAGGGACTGCCACCCTTCCATCTGGTTCAGTCAGAAGTTAAGACCTCACCAACAACTTCTGCTGTCTGCCTCCAGCTCAAAACACTTACTAGGATACAGTAGTAGTGCATAGTCTGAACTTAAACACCTTGGTCCTTTAGGAAAGCAGGCTGAGAACTCCTTCCAAAATCACTTCAATTTATCATTTCAATGATAAAATTGAGAAACAGCAGCCCATCAGACAGCTGTTAGCAATACACAAGTACACCCCCAAAGGTATCTCTGAAGCCTCCTTCCACTTCTCTGCAGCTTCTTTGCCCTCCTTCTTCACACCCAGGAACATAGCAAGCTGAAGAGGAGTTCTGACTTGGGATGAAAGTAGTTCTGACTTCAACAATGGCAAGTCATAGAATCACGGAATGGCTTGGGCTGGAATAGACCTTAAAGCTCATCCAGTTCCTACCCCCTGCCATGGGCAGGGACACCTTCCCCTAGACCAGGCTGCTCAAAGTGCCGTCCAACCTGGCCTTCAACACCGCCGGGGACGGGACAGTCCTGCAGTACTGCATATTGCTCCTCAGCACTCCTTTTTCCAAGAGATACTCACACTGGCTGCAGCTTCCCAGTCTGGCACACTCCTAAAGGCAAGTCCACTTCCCAGGTGGAGGAACGCTGCTCCATTCCTCTGTTTTAGTCTGGTTTTGGCTCATCTGAGAACTTGCCGTTTGTCTTCTTCAAAAGGACTAAGCCTGCTGCAGCAAGCAGCAGGCAGAAGAAACCAATCTGCTGTTCAGGAGCCAAGCGACAGATTTCACCACTGGGAAGGCAAGCTACTGAACAGTCGGAAGGATTCTTGGCTCCCCCAACCCATGCAAGATCTCTATTGCTCAAACTGAAAAAAACCTCCTCTGAGTGAGATATTTAACAGCTGGTCGTGGTTCTTCCTAGCACTATGAAATATTTGCTAAGGGAAAAATCAAAATAGGAAGACGTCTCTCCCCACACACATCCTCTCTTCTCAAATTAGGCCTTTTATGCAGTTTAAGTTTCATATGGGAAAAGCCTTCCTATTTGCCTTCCAGCTAAGAATATGAGCATAGTATGATTTAAAAAAACTAACATCAGCAGAACAGGCAGAAAAAGCAATCCACCTACAAGCATCACAGCACCAATGCAATTACAAGGTATAGATGCAGAGTGGTTTGGACTGAAAGGGACCTTAAAGCTCATCCAGCTCCAAGCCCCTGCCACAGGCAGGGACACCTTCCACTAGACCAGGTTGCTCCAAGCCCTGTCCAGCCTGGCCTTGAGCACTGCCAGGGATGGGGCAGCCACAGCTTCTCTGGGCATCCTGTGCCAGCGCCTCACCATCTTGACAGGGAAGATACCTACAGAATGCTTCTCTTGCAACCAAGTTTTGAAACTTGCATACATTTAAACCATTTCAGATCAACAACTCAAGAAATTAACTTATTCAGTAACAGATTTTGACTATTTTATGACATTAAATATAGCTGCTTCTCATTTTCTAAGGGAGAAAAGACATCTTCAACATGCAGCTTGTAGAAGTGTTTATCAAGCCTCTGGTTACACTCTTCCGTAGTTTCACAACTGCCTTTTAGCTGAAGAACTTCATTTAGTTCAACACAACACAGAACACCACACAGAGTGATAGCAACAGACACAGTACCTAACAGTGCTGAATGAAACTGTATTCTCAATTTCCCCTTCTCAGAAAATCCTTCCTGCTCTACAGAAGTTACAAACTGAACACAAAGCATTTCATTTACCAGGCTAAGTAAATAGACACTTCCTTCAATGGTCTTCAGATGTATTTTATTTCCTTTAACTAAAACTCCATGTAGAATAGCCCACAAACGCTCCACCTTACATATCAGAATATTTAATCTGCCTTCTCAGTCAGTATTTCTCCAATCAAACAATACTCTGACATAACTCAATTGTTCAGGTAGGCACCAACAGAAGGTCTTTTACAAGACTTCTCCTCCTCTTTCATCCCGCAATAAGCTCTCATGCTCTGTACTTGCCTGAGTTTACTTTGGTCCTGATCACCTCTAGTATATTTTATGCTTCTACAATGAAAGAAGATGCTGGGAGCACAGAATGACCACGTTCTGAGTACTCTCCAACAGAACAGCCCACAGCGTTGATGCACTGAACACAACTGTAAAGAGGTATTAAAAAACAGCTTTGAAAAGCATGGTGTTAGCAGGTATAGAAAGACAAACCTCCAGGAAATGTGCTGAGGTACCTGTGGCATGACATGCTTACAGTCCTGTTTTTCTAGGCAAAAAAAAAGGCACTAGAAGTTTTCCAAGTAGTGCAGGGGAGGGACTGTACCTTCTCTTTCCTAAAGAGCAGTACTTCAACATTTTTGGTAGTGTTTTACCATGTGGTCCATGGATACACATACATCTCAAACAGGTACAAGCAGAACCACCAGGACTCGTGTCTATATACACCTTGAAGAAAGCCCAAAAGTTGTCAGTAATTTTATGTTTTGACCATCAAATACCAGATACTGAGCATACATTTTAAGAAATGCCAGGTTAGAGCAGAAAACAAAGCACAACTGAGCTACTTTGCTCTAACTGGCATAGCTTGCCACCATGTGATGCTAGATCTGCTTTGGAGACTTAACTCAGTTCTTGACACTAACTCAAACTTCATCCACCTCTTCCCATCAAGCCACACACATCTAAAACTGTCATCAAATAGATCCCACTGCAGACACACTGCTGTAAGCAGCATCACAGTATGGTCAGGGTTGGAAGAGACCAGTTCCAAGCCCCTGTCACAGGTAGCATCACCCTCCACTAGACCACGTTGCTCTCTGATCCATTCAACCTGGCCTTGAACACTGTCAAGGGATGGGGCGGCCACAACTTCTCTGGGAAACCTGGTCCAATGTCCCAGCATGCTCATAGTAAGCATCCCCCATATTCCTACAGCAGTGTCTTCCAAGCCCATACACATGCCTCCACATGGTCTCCCACAGATGGACACTACGGTGAAACAATAAATTCACACAGAATCCCTCAAAAAACAAACCCAAAAAACCCACCACCACGCAAAAACCCCTATGCATTTGGGTACCTGATACCAACCTTGACACGCTTGTGAGGTGGGCTGATGCCAGCCTCATGAAGTTCAACCATGCCAAGTGCAAGGTCCTACACCTGGGTTGCAGCAATCCCAGGCACAGCTACAGGTTGGGCAGAGAGGAGATTGAGAGCAGCCCTGCGGAGAAGGACTTGGGGGTGGTGGTCGATGAGAACATGAACATGAGCCGGCTGCAGTGTGCGCTTGCAGCCCAGAAAGCAACCGTATCCTGGGCTGCATCCAAAGGAGCGTGACCAGCAGGGCCAAGGAGCTGATCCTGCCCCTCTGCTCTGCTCTCGGGAGACCTCACCTGGAGCATTGTGTGCAGTTCTGGTGTCCTCAACATCAAAAGGACATGGAGCTGTTGGAAGAAGTCCAGAGGAGGCCACGAGGATGATCAGGGACTGGAGCATCTCCCATACGAAGACAGGCTGGGAAAGTTGGGGCTGTTCAGTCTGGGGAAGAGAAGGCTGCGTGGAGACCTCATAGCAGCCTTTCAGTATCTGAAGGGGGCCCATAGGGATGCTGGGGGACTCTTCATTAGGGACTGTAGTGACAGGACAAGGGGTAACGGGTTCAAACTGAAACTGGAGAGGTTTAGACTGGATATAAGGAGGAAGTTCTTTACTGTAAACGTGGTGAGGCACTGCAATGGGTTGCTCAAAGAAGTTGTGAGTGCTCCATCCCTGGCAGTGTTTAAGGCCAGACTGGATGAAGCCTTGGGTGCCATGGTTTAGTGTGAGGTGTCCCTGCTTATAGCAGGGGGGTTGGAACTGGATGATCTTAAGGTCCTTTCCAACCCTCACTATTCTATGATTCTATGAAACAACTCCTCTAGAGCCACAACTATCAACTAAGGTATCAACCCAGACAAGCCTCTTCACTACCTAAATGATTACCCAACACCTAAAAATATTCATTACTAGCCTAATCTTGCTCTCAGTCAAAGTCCCAAAATCACATATTGGCAATTCATAGTATAAAAACTTCATATACATTAAACCATAAAAAAAGCACTCCACATCTGACAACAGCATGATTCAATTCTGATATACTACACAACTTCACTGGTAAGAAGTTCTAAACTTGTCTGATGCTGCACAATGAAAGGACCCAAGAGCAAAGCTGAGCCTTTAGAAAAGGCCACATAGAATCATTTTCTCTTCCCATGTTCCCCACATGATTTTAAGAGCCTATTTTGCTGATTCTATTCCCTAAGTCCTCCTCATAGCCATCCTCTGTGTGTGTGGTATTGATGCACTCCTGCTTCCCAGCATTTAGTCAGAAATTAGCACAGAGCAAACATTTGAGACCCCATCATTCCATATAAATTATAAAAATAAACATAATATTACTGTAACACTTCCCATCTGGCGGTGTTGCACAGAGATGGAATGCACCAAACAGGTCTTGAATTGTATGGTACACTTAGGCACAGTGTCATCAACTCAGCCTAAACACTTGCTATGAAAAACCTGAACAACATCCATGGCCAAACACCCCTTCCTGGAAGCAATGGAAGTTCCTGGCTCCATTTTTGCCTTTGTTGGTAATAAGAAAACAGACAATTTATTCCTCTTTCTTGAAGCCTTACATGAAGACATGCTCATAAAAAGCAGTGAGTAATTCTTTAGGTACCAAGGGAGCAGTGAAATGCAGATTGGGTGTCCAGCAGGCAGGCTACAAACAACAGACCTTGAAGGCTGTGGAAAAGCAAGGTGGATTCATTAACATAATAGGATGAAACCTTTTTAAGCCACAGTGGTTTTAAGCCCTGAAACCTCATTTAGATGACCCACACTAACCCACACAAGCATTTTTAAAGGCCCCCAAAACACCCTTTGCAAAGAACATGTATTTTCTCTGCAGGTTTGTGTCTAATTCTTGGGGCGGGTCACCATTTTCCAGGCTTACAATCCAACAGTAGATCTGTTTCTCAGCCTCTGTCAGATGACTCCTGTTACCTTACAGGCCATCTAGTTCCAACAACCTCAGAATTGGCTCAGTTTTTACCTTGGCATTTGGACCTTTGGTATTTGACAGCCTGAGGGAGAACCAAAACTTACTAGAAAGCTTTTCTGAAGAGCTAGCACACAGGGAACAGCTTGTGGCTGTTGCCATCTAGAGAACTTTACCACCTCAAATAGACTTTGACCAACAGTCGTTTTAGAATTATTCCTTACTGAGGGACAGATGGACTTACTGATAACTTGCAAGCCCTCCAACAGTTGATTTTTTCCCAGCTCCAAAGTTTTTGGAAAGCAGCAAAAGCGTTTGAAAGACAATATAAAGTTCAACAAGGATCTTCAAGTCTATCAGGTACTGCAAAGCCACCATCAGACCAAAACAATTACCAAAACCCATTACCAGGTCAGTTCATCAACTTCAGTCCAACTTCCCAGCTTGCCGTGGCAGAGCATGAGACTCACAAAGCCCTTGGTCAGAGCAAAACATCTGAGCAGTAACTAAAAACATTCCTGTTATCAGGTTTGTTCCCAAGTTGAGCCAAAACACAGCTGCACCAGCTACTAAGGAGGAGAAACATTGACTGCTATTGCTGAACCCAGGACACAGCTTGAGGACTAAGGAAGCTTCAGGTTCTTCCCTTCCCTAGCTAAAAATGACTCTCATGCAGCAAGCAGTTTTAATCCAAATTTAGATAAGGAGCTACTCAGGTGAGCAGAAAAGCCTGACCTAGAGTTACACTACCTATCCCTTGCACTCCAGAAACTCATGTCCAAGATGACCTCGGCTTTCACTAACAGATCAGTTTTAGCTTCCACACGAGTGGCAGAGCCCTAATCCTGTCTGCCCCCATCCTTCACCTCCCCAAGACAACAGGCAGGTTTTACAGCCAATGTAATTCACTTAGTTAGAACTGGACCTTCAGAACTTCCACCTCTGGAACAGAGTGTGCAGATGGGACGGGCAGAAAGGGCACAGGCTGGCACACAGACCAACGTTTTCCAAGAAGAACCCAGACAAACAAATGAACTCCCCTGCACCCTGGGATCTAGATTCCTCCCAAGGTTTTATTTGGCTCACCCTTGTATGAAAAATGGTCCCCAAGTGTTTTCTGGCTGCTTCTGAGTCCACCAAGCATCTGCTGAACACTTCCTACAGCAGCAGGAATGACCGTGAAACTGTTCCAATTTATTACAAAACACTGCACCACAAAAAAATAACCCAAAGAAAACCTACCTCCATTTTTCATACAACTTGAACTCCTTAAAAGGAACATTCTCCGCTGCTTACTTCATGACTATACCCTGTAAGTCTGAAACTAGCCACTTTTATATTGCACCTTGCAACTGCAACGTACAAGAGGAAATAAACCAACATTCCCAGTGCAAGAGTAAAGCCCGGCCCTGACTAATAACAATTTGAGTTGTCTTTGCACAACACTGCTCCGTATTTTTCACCTCTGATATCTAAACACTCAACATACATCAAGGGATTGGTGAGGTAGGAGCAATCAAAACAAAGGGATGATATATTTGGAACATGGCAAATCAGGCTGAGTATCCCAAGCACCAAGTTTTTCACTTCAGTAGCCAACAGGCAACCCCAAAGCTCTGTAAATGAAGATGCATAATTCCATCATGTTTTTAACAATAATGGGTTATTGGAATTTTGATATACAGTTTTCTATCCTAAGTGTCAAGAACCCATCTGGAGTCTTAGGAAACTCATTCTTCCAAAGGCACCTGAGACTGTCCATGCCATGTGCATGTACTGCATTTCTATTCATCTCAGTCATAGGTCAGCTAAGCTTAAGAAACAGTCAAATGTTTTCAGCCCCTCACGTCCCACACTAAATCAAGAACTTCATGCCTGCTCTCTCTTACCCTGGTACCTTTTAGCCCTCAGAATATCAACTCTTACACTCTCAAAATGCATTAACCTGTCTCAGTTGAAAGTCAGCTTACTGGAAAAAACATACTCTGACCTAAAGCATCGAGACAAAGCAATCAACTCGCACACATCTCGAAATCAAGCACTGGGAATAGATTTGGTCTTTAGCAAACTATATTTATTAAGGCAAAGTACGTGGCTGTGCCTTTTCACTTAAGACTACAGGTCTTCAGGTGACATTACCGCTTAGTTAACATAGATTTCAAGCCCTCTTAAGATGTAGATCTTTACAGGACTAATAACATTATCATATTAAAAATTCCATTCCAAACTTGATAGAATAGAAGCTTCCGGCATTGCTTCCCATTCACATGGCGACAAAATAGAACATCACGACTGCCTAATTTAGATGACAGAGCTCTAAAGGGCAAGTGGCAGCTTACTGGGTATTTATACAGGACACCATTTTCTTTAGCTAAACGTGAGCTTCCTGGCTGTTGAATGCTGAAGCCCAGTGAAGCAGCCTATTCTGCCTATTCCATTTCAGCCTCTCAGCTCTTACGTTATTTCTTAGAATCTATTTTCTTACAGGAACAAGCTGCATGATCCTCCCTTACCCTACCTAGCACTGCTGCTGCAAACACAACGCATTTCTCCCCATGATAGCAAGGATTCTTTCCCATTCTCTGGGATACATAATCCCATTTGTTGTCTTCTGAACATGCAGTGACCCTCCCCAGACCTAAATGCCTTATTCAGCAAAAACCTAAAGTCCAGCAGCTGTAACATTTCAACGGTGTCTTCTTTCATTTTATTCATCAACTAGACGCTCCATTTACTCTTGCTGCTGCTAAAAAAAATACAAAGGGGGCGGGAAGAAGGGAAGGAGGACAGTCCATACTGCTGAAATGGCATTAACACCATCCTCATGACTGGCATCACCAGAGTTTCTGCTGCAGGGACACCTGCATTATTACTGCAGTGTGCTTATGATGACGAGACAGGTGCTGATGTACTCACAGGGAAATTTCCTCCTCTCCTCTGTAGTCTGTATCCCCAGCATTACAACAATTAAGAGAGGCAGGCAGACAAGACCGAAACCTACAGCTCCAAGGAGCTTGTGAAACTACCAGGAACAACACCTTCAGTTTAACACTCTTTTCCCATTTCAAATCTCAATTCCAAACACTCGGCATACTTCCACATTAAATGAACTCATGCATTAACTGATATTCCACTGCAACTGCTCGTGCGAGACAATTTTCATGGCAGTGTAAAAACAACACCTCAACCCACATCTTCCAGTTCCCTGTCCCAGTTTCACACTTATGTGAGGAAAAACCAACATTTAAGTTCTAGTCTCTGACATGAACAGGATATTAAAATCACAAAGAAATAAATCAAACCCACCATCACGCTCTAGAGCTGCCTGTCATCGTGTTCCTGAAAGCTCAGCTTCACGCAATACTTCTACATCCAACAAGAAAAAGGCTGCCCCATTTCTAATCCAGCCACCTGAAAGGTAGCTCACCTTCTTTCCCCCCCAAGCCCCACAAAAAACAAACTGATCTTGAACTTTTGATAGAAACCATCTCTTTTGGAGTGGGCTTGGGAAGAACTGACAAAAAGAAAGAAAACCAAGCTTTGACAGCATGGACTAACTCACATGGACTGTGACTGTCTCTGCAGCAGCCCTGAGATGTGGTAGTCTGCACAAACCACTGACTAATAGGTACCACCTATAAAGAGGCTGTTCCCATACCTTTCCAAACCAAAATGGAAACTGCTCTCTGCCAAACAACCCTGACAGCTGAAGGCTGCTGAACAACCAACCTGTTCCTACACAGGCAATTTCTGCTGCCCTTAAGTAACCTGTCACGTCTCTTCCCAAACACTGACAGTCCAAGACACACGAGAACGGGAGGACAGAACCACCATGAAGAGATGAAGCAACTGAGACACACACTCTCCCCTCATCGATGAAGTCTCCCAATGCCACACCTAAACTGCAGCCCACTACAACTTTCTCAATATCTGAGGTAAGCATCACTTAAGCTACTTAGCAAGTTACTTACAGGGTCACCCAAGCCAGAGCCTACTCCTTCCAGCTGTAAAAATCTTAGAGGAGTTATGCCGCCTCTGACCACCCAGCCACTTTTTCACCCAGTCTCTATCACAGGCTCTTCAAGACAAACCTTCTGAGCTAGGCTGATGGCATTTTAGAGTCCTCCCACCCCTCTACCTGCTTAAGGACTGCTCAAGGATTCTAAACCTCTATGGAGAAACTTGTACTTCCCTGAGAATCTAAGACTCAAAGACTGACCCATGGCCACCTTCCATGGATATGGTAGTGAGGCCTAAGGAACACTGAGAACTAAGGAATACAGAACACCACAGCTCTATGAAAGTCTTTCCCGTTTTATCATTCAAGTTGGCAAAATTGGGCAGTACATGGAGTACAACTGCTCTTAAAACATTCTGGACATAAAGAGCACCCTGAGACACAGTACACTTGCACCTCCAAACAGCATGTGTACTACTGAGAAAGGACTAAGCAGTCCTGCTGTGCACTGTTACATCCTATTCCTCACTGCCTTACTTTCAGGGGACTAATTATTCTCTTAAGCCTTGTTTAAGGGAGGTGAGCTCACAAGAAAGGAAATACTTCTCTAGCAGTTGCTCACATTCCTTTTCCACCGGACTCACCTTTTCCCTTGACTATATACTCCAAGGATAGATTTAAGGGATGCATTCTCAAGACAACCATTTCCAAGCATCCCAAGAAGTGCCTGGCTACACTAACAGATCCATGTCAACTCATTTAGAATCTTGAAGCATCCTCCTCTTAAATGACACCTAGGCAAAAAAAGGTGAAAAAATGAAACCCTGAGCTGTTACAACCACAAACAGATCATTTTGATTCCACTATCTCTACAAGAGCCAAGCTTGAAATCCCAAACACCATTCATTACCTTTATCAGTGGTTAACTTCAGGGGGCATGTCTGTATGCTTGCTGCCTGCAGAGTCTTCAAGGAGCAGTATCCTGAGCTTTCTGGTCACAGCTCAATAAGCAGCCATTTCTTTGTCACACTCAGACTTTGTTGTAACAGATCAAGACCCTTAACTAATCCTTTGAGAAGGGAGTTTAGAGCAGCTTAGCACAACTAAAGGCAGCCCAACTTCTCACAAGCACTTGTCCTGCAGGATTTTTCACCTTTTCCATTTCACTTTAAGTTCCAGTTCAGAGCTGTGCACACCCATCCATTTCCAGCTCAAACAAGTTGTTATTCTAAGGACTGCAATTCAGCACAGCTGAACAATAGAAACACAACATCGTAACTTCTGTGTAGACAAGGCTAGCAGTAATAAAGCTTGATGCAGGAATAGCACCATAGGGCCTTCCCGTCACCCACGTTTTCTAAAACCATAGCTAATAGGAGAGCAGTTCAGATTTGAACACACACTTGTTTCTGGGGATGACACCAGGCCTCAGACGACCCAGAAAAGCTTCTCTGTGGTCATGGCCTATCAGATTGGTTTTGGCTGGAAGGGGCCTTGAAGCTCACCCGGTTCCAACCCCATGCTACAGGCAGGGACACCTTCCACTAGACCAGGCTGCTCCAGGCCCCACCCAACCTGGCCCTGGAAGTGCACAACAAAGAAGCTGAAGAACTTCAGTGGGAAAAGAGGACAGGCAAGACCACCCTCTTGACCCTCCTGACATATGATACAAGGCACCAGAATCGTACACGCATTCAAACGATTTTTATTGAAACACTGCTATAGAGCAAGCTCTGACAGAGCACACTCTGTTTGTAAGGTCACAAAGAGGGAAACCCCCGGCTTTCCCAGTTTTCACATAGAGATACTTCAGACTGCTATGCTAGATCTGCCAGAAAGCATTTCTCCATCAGCACAACCTTCAACATTTAGCCTAGTCAGCTTGGCTTCGTTCCTCCCTGTATCTGCAAGTGACTACAGCAGTGGTAAATCAGTTCAAGTCCCACCAGGAGTTTACTCCTGCTCCTTAACTGTTCTCAAATGACATCATTCTGTGTGTTTCCCAACTCCGATCTTAAAACCAAACTCAACCCCTGAAGGAGGAACCTTCCGAAGCTCATTTACACCACAAAACCTCCAAACAGAAGACAGACCACTCTACTGTACTGGCCCCAATATACACACAGAGGGAGATCCTGAATCCCCTCAAACTTGCAACACCTGCAGACAAGCTATTAAGTCAGCAGTACTTTGCTTCAACAATAACAGAAGACAATCAATCCATGCTTATACACATATTTGCATTCCCCAATACAGATACTGAGATACGCTGGGGGCTGGAAGTAGATGATTTTTAAGCTTCCTCCCAAACCACTCTGTGACTCTATGCTATAGATGGATCAGATCACAGAACACGAGAAGTAAGAGGAACAGAAATAAAGGTTTACACAGCCTGTGTTACGTCACAAGTTACTGTTACCCTCAGGACTACACCTGGTGCCTAAAATGCACTGCTTTACTGATTCCAACACAGTGTTTGCCAGCTCTAGGAAACTCCAGAGCAATGACAAATACTACACATTCTTGTTGTGGAAAAGGAACTCGCAACAGTACAAAACAACTCTTGCTGAACAAACAATTCCAGTTTTACTTCTCTAGTGACACTTGGACTCCTCATGTCTAAAACCCACCAGGAAGGTAGTCCTCAATCTCAATCAAGAACTGCGAGCAAGAGGAGCGTGTGCATGTCACTCAACTGCAGGATCTGAAAGGTTTACAAACCCTTGTAACATATCAGACTGGCATCAAGTAAGAAGCAAAGACATAGCTGGTCGTTTCCCACTCCTTTTCTTATGTGGTCAAGATCACGAACATGTACCAGGCACCTACATCACCTGCTTTACGGCAAAATCCCAGCCAAATCTCAGTATTTCAACAGAGTCCTGCCTGAAACCAGGTTCCCTCCAAGGAGGTGAACCAGAGGCAATAAAACAAGACTGCCTGGCCAGAAGAGGCACAAAATGGTTTTACTGGGGGTTTACAGGGGCAATTGGCTTTTTCAGACACACTTTTCAACAATCTGCACTGCTGGCACTGTGTTGCAGTTAACTCCAGTTATTTAGCTGCCAAATGTTGCTTTAAATGCTTGGGGCTTACCTGAACAGAGACCACAAATTGCACATGTGCATTCCATCAGATTTTAGAAGGCTTAAGAGAAGTTTGCAGGAGTTACAGTGGTATCACTGTATATAACCGGAGACTTTTAGGCAAATCCCTTGCACAGTAATGAAGGTGTACACCAAAAACTATATCTGAGTGGAACATGCAGAGGGTAAAAGGCTAAAGCATTCCATTATCTCTTTTTAATAGAGGATGATGTGGACGTTAGCCTAACGCTTCAGTGACACTAGCCAACTTGAAGTTGGTAATTTATAGGATCATATACCAAACCTGGGGCAGCAAAACTGCATTTGGTGGGGGCTGTTGAAGCATAGCAGAGGCCTTCCAGCTTCAGGTGCACCTACCAGCTCTCTCCTTGCCTTGTCTTCCACAGCACTGGAGAGGGCACAAACCAAAGCCAAAAGTCCAAACTAGCATCAAACCTTGCTGTGCACTACACAAGCCCTGTCACACAACACACTCAAGTCCTGCCCGTCTGTCCCCTCGATGGTGGCAGACTCTTTGCTTCTGCTCAGATCATCTATAGAAGACAAGACATCATCCATCTCTCCCACCACAAGGAGGAAAAGAAATAGCTGTTTGCCTCCCACTCCAGTCTGCCTGGTTTGCTCATTTTGCTCCCCTCCGCAACCATTTTAATCCTGCAAGACAACAACAGGGAATAAAAACCTTAAAAATATTAAAAATAAAGACAGTAATTTGGGATGAACACTATTTTCCCCGGCCTCAGCAGCATTACTACTCTGCACCTAAGCTGCCTACTTCTTCTTCATTGTTCTTGTAGAAACCAAACAAAAACATCCTTTAGACTGACAATTCTGATATCTCTTGCACATATTCCACCACATTTCATTTCAGGTCCACAGTTACCAAAAGGATCATTCATTTGGGCTACTGAGCATAAAGCATGGTGAGCAAGTGGCCTGAGCTGCCAAACAGCAACTGGTTTTGAAACAGAAATAGTTTTAAGCTGCCCACACATTTTCTTACTCAAATTTGGCAGGAAATCATTCCCATCTGTAAGTGGTTTTGGTCAACTATTCTTCACAATAGCAAGTGCTCTGCACCAAAGGATGAAGCAGCAGAAGGGAATGAAGACATGTGGAAGAGGGATAGGATGAACACACAAACAGCTACTCTGTGAAAGAGTCCAACTCAGAGTTCCCTTTGGCAGAAATGAAACACTAGCATGTTCGTGGTAATACAGCATCAACTTGTGTGCACGGATGTAAAACCAAAGGCAGGAGCAGTAGAACCATTTTTTTCCTTCAAGCAATGCAATGCATAGGTTAGTCGGTTTTCATTCCCATCAAAGTGATCAGAGCATCAGTGCGGGGCACTGTACAAGACGGCTCCATCCCTTTCTTCGTGATCTTAATGCAGTAAGTTACTCCAGGAACTAAAAATACCTCAAGAAACATTATGTGTGTCCCAAAAGTTACCTACCTTGACACCAGATGGTAGCTCCTTAAGTCAACCCACACTACAATAAGTGACCAACAGAAAAGGGATGTGGGCACTAATGCACACTAGAAACAGGAAAAATGACACAACACAGGGAAAGTTGAGTTTCTTGACAAGTTAGATCAAGAACTTGGGGATTACTTCAAGACCTTCCAGTTCTATTTACTGCTATTTAGTCCTGTCCTATAAAGTTAAATGGAAGAATAGCTCTGCAACCATCCCAAAACAACTGACCACGCTCACACACATAAAAACTGAGCCCAACAAAAAAAAAACCTGAAAAGGAACAAACCAAAACATCCTGTGGATTTCCTTTCCTGGCATTTAGAGTTCAAGGTTGGTTGGGGGGTTTTGGTTTTTGGGATTGTTTTGGTTTTGGTCTTTTCTTAATAAAGGAACTGGTATGGCCTAGTTTACCATTTGACTCTTCTGATGAGATGCAAGAAGAGAAGTTACAGTAGGAGACAGTCAAGTTCAGTATCCAACTCAAATTGTTATTGTTACCACTGTAGGAACTGAGCCCAGAAGGAATTTACTTGTAATAACTTCAACTCATTTGGTTAAAATTCTGATGAGCTTGATAGTCACTCTACACTTCCTTTAATGCAAACTGCTATTAGGCTTAATACCTAATAAATGATTTACAAATTCCCTTTGCTCTATTTGACACCCAACTGAAAGCTTCTGCATATTGAATAGATCTGAACAGGTTTTGCATATGGTAAATTATCAGACATATGAATGTAACCAAAGCAATGGACAAGTATTTGACTAAATCCAAGTATGTATTTATTCCTCTCATTAAGAAAGGTCCTATCAAAAAAAAAAAAAAACAAAAAAAAAACCAAACACCAAAAATTTAAAACCAAANTTATCAGACATATGAATGTAACCAAAGCAATGGACAAGTATTTGACTAAATCCAAGTATGTATTTATTCCTCTCATTAAGAAAGGTCCTATCAAAAAAAAAAAAAAACCAACAAAACACCAAACATCCAAAATTTAAGGGCCAAGACAACAATTTTCACTATTTGCTTTGCACACAAGATATAAAAACCATGCCTCAAATTCCTCCAAATCATTACCACAATTTTGATTTCTGCCCTCCAGTTAATGCTTCCGATCACAGATTATTTTAGCATATTAATTCAGTGTTTACATGAACATAGCTCCAGGACCAGCTTCTCAGTAGGACAAGCTGCATCACAACTCATTTCCTCTTCTTCCCTCCCCTTAGCACAAAGGACATTCAGCCATGTTCAGATAACAGATAGAACTGCTAGTACAGAACTCCTTTTCCTATTACAACATGCTTGTCCACAGCCAGAGAGACGAACAACACATCTCTTCCTAAAAGAAGATGCCAAAGTCCATCACTTGCCATCAAAAATGTTATAAGTGCAAAGAAACTGAAGAAACCATGCATGAACTGAGCAGCATGGGAGACACTGGCCATAAAGTGACAGATAACCATCATCCAGATTTCCTTCTCACATGATTTTGATGCTGAGGCAGTGTAACAGGTTGCTGGTTTGAGTGTGGGTTTCGGTTTTAGAGCATGTGACTTCCCTTCTGACCAACACAGCCTGCAAATTCCAGCAAGGTAAAGATCTGAAGAGATCTTAAGTGCATGCAGGAACAAAGGAACAAGTACCCTTGCCACAGAAAGAACCTTTTTGACACATTCCTAGAGAAGTTTAAAGACAGGGTATGTGGAGGAAAAGTATCTCAATAAATTCACTAAAAGTCTCTCTCAATTCTCTTGACTTTTTTTTTACTAAGTACCTGATTTGAATGACCATCTTACAAGACAGAAAGGCTGAGGTTGAGAGAGACCTTTGCAGATGATCTGATTCCACCTGCTAGTGAAGGCCTTGGTTAAGTTATCCCAAGTAGCAAAACACTCGCTGGCAGACACAAGCACTGAATAACACCGACCTTATAAACCAACAGTCACCCAAGTACAAAGTTAGTTATTGCCTTAAAGATTTCTTGCAATAATTGCATTTTCATATTATTGTACCAAGAACAAGCCGTTACTGAAAAACATAAGCAATAAGGCATAAGATTTATTACACCACTTAAACCATCAACTTGTAATCTCTTCCTGCAAGACAAGGAGAAACAGCTTGAGACCCAAGGAAATCACATCTACCAGCTTTTAATTCTTGCTTGTCACACATAGGAACCCAGATCTAGCAGCTGAAAATGAGCTCCTCACCCTGCAAAACACATTTACCAAACTAAGTGGGTGGGAGAAAGTGACAGACATCAAAGATATGGTTTACTTTTCTAGAGGACTCAACATACACACTTGTTCTATTTAAGCTCTGCCTCACACCAAAGGAAAAATGGGCAGAGTCATCAGTATTAGGGGGCAGAGTGGTTTCAAGGGAAGGGGAATTGCCTTTTGTCTGAAAGGACTAGGTGACTATACAGAAGAGCCCTTAGGAACAAGCCAGGCAGCTTCACACCGGTTTCCCACTCACCTCTGAGAGGCTGCAAGCACAGGAGTTAGCAGGGCCTAGGTTACAGTCATCACTGCTGCTCTGTCAGACTGACACCATTCTGCCAGTTACCAAGCCAGGGAAGAAGGCAGCAGCACAGAAACTTTTCACTACATAGAGTTGCATAGCAGATCAGCAAGCTGAGTATCTCAGCCTGTAAGCTCAGAAAGACCCTTTTCTCTGACTCAACAGAAGGCCAAAAAGCAAAAAACCACAACAAAAAAAGGCAAAGAAAAAGAAACCAACCAAACAAAAAACCCACAACCATTTTTCCTCTAAAATGTCCTAAAATTCATATGATACTACCAGCAAAACAAGGATACAGTACAAGTCGTAGCATCCCAGTCTACCTACTCACCTTCACTGTACATCACAAGGGGCATTAGTGCCACCTCCTCAATATAAGATGGCTGATGAATTTTAACCTCATTTGTCAGCACATTCAGCTTGCCTTCCTTCAGACCAGTTTTCCTCCTCTGAACAATACTCCAGACAACGGATAATCATTTCAGATAAGTTTTCACTCATCCAGAGTGCTTCTTGAACATGAGTTCACCCCAGAACCATTTGCTCCGCAGCTTTAAACAGCAACCAAGGTAATCTGCTACTCAAAGTTTGGGCAAAACCAAGCGAACTGACCAAATAGAAATGCCTAATCAAACCTAAGGTCACACCTACTCTCCAGCAGAACATGCACCCCAACAAGGACTTTATTTCTACTTCAGGCCCACAGCAAACATGAGCCCAGCTCTTGAGGTACATCTAGCACTTCATCCTGCATTCGTGCTGCCTTGCCACTAGCTTCAACATCATTGTGGGGGACGACTTCACAGCAAGCACAGGTCTTCTTAAGATCAGCTCAGTATTGCTTAAGAGTAAACCTTAAAAATATTAGCTACTTTGAACCCAGACAGGAACATCCAATATTCATCACCTGAGGTTGGGACTAGATGCAGCCCAGACTTAGCAATGATGCTTTAATAAAAGGAATCATCAGTGCTCCAACTTACTTGACAATAACACCTCAAGAAGTTATGAGAGATAGCATATGAACAACTGACATGAACCACTAAGAAATGCTGAAGCACGTTAGTAGCCCATCCTGACTTCCTACAGGCAAAGCCTTTTAAAAAATGGAAAACAAGGTACAAAGTAGAAAGCTAAGATCACCAAAAGCCACAAGAATGAAAATGGGAAAAGGATTAGCTTGTTTAAGAGCTGGAACCCGGAAACGATACTCATGCCCAAAACAGAAGTACCATGAGACAATCCTGATTTTAATCTTCAGACCACGAGTCTACAACATTTATACATATTAAAAGCCTTGGCCTGTTGAAAAGAAAATTGCGTTGCAGAGGCGTCCCTGGTATCTAAACATGTTTTATAGATCACTCTGCTACTGAATGTTTGCTCTGCCTTCCATTATGGTTTCATCAAGCACCCACGTACTCAAGCAGGTTAGTCTCTGCTCTATATGAATATACAGTTATACTATGCTGTCCATGCTGGCTTGTCTAAATGACTGAAGGTATAACACATGATTATGTCATGTTACCTCACCTCTTACCAACCCCAATGGCAGCTACATGCAGTGCAACTGAGGTAGCAACTCAGCCATTCCTAAAATAACCTCAACTCAAGTACAAAATCAAAAGCAGAAACTTCTGCAGTTGCAAAATACTCCAGTATCACAATAAAAAAAAAAATGAAGGCCTCTTTGCAATTATTTTGAGTTTCAGCTCAAGTCAGGGGAAAGGTATTTACCTTAAGTTGAAGGAAACAAATGCCCTTCCTAAGGACATACAGGAACCGCCACATGCAGGCCTGTGTTGTACTCCAATCTGCTGCTCTCAAGTCAAGCACAAATAAGCTTTCAAAGAACCTGAAGGTCACACACAGTTCCTTCTCTTGAAAAGTCTCAAACCAACACATGGAATACAAATCCACCCCTCTACCACCATAAGCTGCCTAAGTGGATTTCTGTGCTGTCAGCATAAGACAACACACACCACATCCTCCTCTGCCAGGACAAAACACACGTCTCTGTGTCCCAGCAGAGAAAATGTTTCTACTGGCTAACTCAAGCCTCAAAAACACAGCTACACGTTTGCCTCTCTTTGAATGCCACACTAAGGTCTCCTATAATATAATTATTCCTTTGTTAGCTTGTATGAGACAAAACCTGACAGGTTATACCAACAACAAAAAGCCTTGTCCTCAGTTAGGTCACACATAAACAAAGAAGTATGGCCAAGATACACATATCACAAGAACCAGACGAACAGAAGCTAACTGTATATTAACCCCATGGTGTCTGAATTTTATTCAACTGTGCTCCCCACACAGCTATTTCAATACCAGATTCAAACATCAGGGCTAAGGCAACATTCATCTTCAGCCAAGAGCAGCAAAGCCAGCTCAGCTCAAGCATTAAGCACCCCTATGCTTTTACCTCATTTTGCTGCTTTCTCTTCCCAAGAAGTAGTCTTACTACTAGGCAACCCAGAACATGCAAACAATTAACTACTTTATTACTTGGCTACCTTTTCAACTCAAGGCTGATTTTTGCCTCAGTAGCCCCCCCACTTGCGGCTTGCATTGAGGACCTCTACCACAACTGGAACTTCAGCCTCTGTGCTAACTCAAAATAACTAGCATCTTACAGAAAATGCCTTTTTGTCCTTGTTTTAAATCATAACCAATTTAGAGGTAAAAGCCTTCTTGAAGATTTTATGAAGAGGCAAAGACTGATCCCTCCAATTTAAGTACTTTGGTACTAAGTAGTACCAAATCTGCCCAACAGAACACAGTCCTGACATAGATTCTGCTGCCCAAGCAAGAGAAGTTCTCTCCATCTTTACACTGCTGTCTTTGGACAATCTAAGAGCCTGCTCCACAGGAGAAAGAAGCTCTAAGATGTCAAAACATAACACACTCTAAACAGTCTGTTTGAAGTTACAACAGAAGCACGCTTCAAGGGAACCAAGTTTTACTTCTGGACCCTTACTGGGAATGCAGGACAAACACAATGCTTCCACTAATTCATTAATAACTGATGGACAGCCTCCATTGCTACCAGGGTATTTCAGATTCCCCACCAACCAATTTGGCCATAGTTTAACACATACCTCAAGCCAGAGAAGCTAAACCTGATTTCTGAAGATGTTTTACCTGGATACAGTCAGTCTCATGACCAGGAAGAGAATGTGTGATGAAATTATGAACAGAAAAGTCACTGCACCCTACTCCGAGAAGCAAGATATCATCACTTAGTTCACAAACACAAAACCAAAATACTGCTGTACTGACAAAACTGGTTTGCTAATTGCCTTTCCAAACAAGACTATTAATAAACACCAAATATTTTACTAATGTAATACACTATCGAGTTGCACACGGCAACTGGAGTTACAATGAAGACAGACAAAAACAGGAAAAGCTTTTAATGTTCAGGCCGTCAAGTAGTGAAGTTTGTCTTATGGCAGAAAGCCCAGTATACTTCTGGTCATCCAACCTCACCACAGAAACCCAGCCATGCAGACAGATAGTGGTACAAATGTCCTGTTCATGCACCTGTGCCAGCTTCTTCAGCACAAACTGAGCAGTTGTGTTAGCATTCTGGATGCTTAACAGTTCGAAGGTTCACAAGAAAGTTGACACCAACAGTAAGTATTTCCATTGATCTAAAAACTTTAGAGCAACAAAAGTATGGCTATGAAGGAATAATCCTAGAGGACAAGCACCACTGAATGCACTGTTTTGTTTAAATTCTAACAGCAGCTAATAAAGGAGCAGATTCTTGTTACAATAAGGAATATACGCAAATATTCTGAAAAAGTGAATTGGCAGTGAAACCACAGTTTTGCTCTCAAAACCAGAAAAACCACAAAAATCAACAGAAAAAAATATTTCCTTGACGTATTGCAGCTAATACAATCTGGACTAGAAATCTTTGTCACTTGGAATACAAACTTCACTTCATGATTCCTAGGCAGGCCTGTCTTCATGTGACTGAAACAGTGTTTCTCACAGAAAGGGAAAATGACATTTATTTCATAATGCAGGACCTGCTTCTGCAAAGAAACTAAAGGCAGGCTATACTGGCAACAGCTGGAAACACTGGAATAACAATTATATAGGCCTAAGACATGGCAGGGATAAAACAAACAATCCCTCCAGTTCTGACAGGGGGATGTCCTGCAGGAGGGCTGCAGCCATCCCACTACAGCATCACTCCAAGCACTCCAGGTGCCCCTCATGGAGTAAGCAGCATCCCACAGCAGTGGGAAGGAGGCCCCGGGCCTGCCCAGCAGCAGCACTCCCAGGGCTATGTGCAGACACCTCGGGCACCCAATGGGCCAAGTGCCGGTGCCCAGTCCCCTCAGCCCCTACTGCCGTACACGGGGGGCGGCCCCGCGCTCCGGCCTAGGCCCCGCTGTGTGCCCCCGTCCAACCCTTAGCTCCGCGGCGGGACTAAGGGAGGGCAGGGGAAGGCCCCGCCGCCACCGCAGGCCCTGCCACTCCCCGGGGGCTCGACCGCCGCCGGCCCCGCGCACCCCTTTGTTCTGCGGCCCTCTCCCGCCCCTACCTCCAGGATGTCCTCCAGCACGTACGCCTCCATGGCGGCGGCCGCCGCCTCCGCGCCGCCTCACCGCCGGGCCATGCTCCGCTCTCCCCTTCCCGCCCTCCACCGTCGCCGGGACAGACGAACGGGCTACCGGCCGCCCGGCAGCAGCACGTTCGCTTCCCCCCCCCCCCCCCCCCCCCCCCCCCCCCCCTCCCCGAAAACCACAAAGAC
>NDXB01017836.1:31530-88777 GCA_002631895.1 Agapornis roseicollis
CCCCCCCCCCCCCCCCGCTGTCAGCACGGGAACAGGAAATGGACTGTTCCACCCCGCACAGGGCGGGCAATTACCAATCCAGAAAGGGGGAGGACGGAGAGAAGCGGAGGCCGGGGATCCGCTCCCCTAGAAAGAGGGTAGCGGGGTGAAGGGCGGAACGACAATTTACAGAAGTCCTACGGCAACCAGCGCCTTCTCATGGCACGCATACCACCCCTCCCTCTCCTGACCCTGCACCAACCTCTCCATGCTGAAGGGTCCCAACCCTGGGGACACTGTAAGGGGCATATTCTGACCCAGTGAAGTACACAGATCCACTCTGGGGAGTTCCCCTTCCTTTGGGTGAGTCCAGAGGAGGCCACAGAGATGCTGTGAGGGCTGGAGCACCTCTGCTGTGGAGACAGGCTGAGAGAGATGAGTTTGTTCAGCCTGGAGAAGAGGAGGCTCCAGGGAGACCTTAAAGCCACTTCCAGTGCCTAAAGAGGCTGCAAGAAACCTGGAGAGGGGCTTCGGAAAAGGGCCTGTAGGGACAGGAGAAGGGGGAATGGTTTTAAACTGACGGAGGGGAGATTGAGATGAGATCTTAGGCAGAAGTTCTTCCCTGTGAGGGTGCTGAGGCGCTGGCACAGAGTGCTCAGAGAAGCTGTGGCTGCCCCATCCCTGGCAGTGTTCAAGGCCAGGCTGGACAGGGCTTGCAGTAACCTGGTCTAGTGGAAGGCGCCCATCCCTGCCCGTGGCAGGGGGCTGAAAGTGAATGAGCTTTAAGGTCACTTTCCAACACAAACACAATTCTTCCCATGCTACAGTCAGGCTTCCTATTGCAGCTAAACCTGCTAAAAACAAGTAACCCATCTTAAGTGCTGCACAGCTACTGTGCTTCCAACAACCCCATCCTTTTCTGCTCCACTGCCTGAGGCTAATGCAGGGAGGAATCAAGAATTTGCAAAACAGCCAATGAGATGATAACAAAGGTACTGACCACTTGAAGAACGTTCTCCACAAGGTCTTTTTGAGAACAATCATCATCTCCACACTTCTCTGCTTTACCCAAAGCATTAAGTGACAACAGAGACCAAACCCATGCCAGTTTACACACTCCTTCAAACACCAGGTGATAGCGGTACCCACTCTACACATACCAGCTCAGAATCATTGAGTAATTATAACTGCAGCTATCAAAACACTTAATTTTCCAATTCTAAAAATACAGCACAATAAATCCTGTCAACCCCACAAAACCCTCCTCTCTCATGAGCACGTTTGAGCTCAGCACAAAAGGGTCTAATGGTCAAAGGAATTAAATTCACATTTTTACTTGAAGAAATACTACTAGTAATCAATTTCTTTTAATTAACATAATATATCAAAAAACCCTATGTTCTAATGCTTAACGGCAAGAAGATCCTTACCTGGATTTAGGAAGATGACCAGACTGACTGCTACCATCACAAAGAGACTTTCCAGTTGGTAATCTAGATTTTAGGCACAGCTATTTTGATTAAAATTCTTTTCCTTAAACCCCCATTCTGCTCACCTACCATAAAGTTCCTCATTTTACACAAACTCTGCACCTGCTTGGGCGTCTGTTCCACACAAAGCAAACCAAGTATCAACATCTTGGCCATTTTCACAGAACAAATGCAAGATTCTCAGGAGAAGGAAAAACAAGCTCACCTCAAGAGCTGAGCCATTCTCCATCACATCTGGAAGACCCACGAGTTCTGCCTACAGTGACATCCCTTCATTTTCAAACCTTGAACCAAAAGAATTAATTCAGAGCTTCTCAAGCTGACGTACAGCATTAGAAACACCCTGGGGAGTCAGATTCTACGTGTGAGCAATGAGGGCAACAGCAAACCTTACCAGCTAGATACTCCACTGCAAGTCACACTTGGCATTGGTTTGCTTTCACACTCAGAAGCTTGATACTCCAACCCCTAGCAAGATGCCCTGGTAAAAACTTTAAAGAACTCATTTGCCAAGTAACTTCACCACTTCATTCGGTACTCCAGAAGCATTATAGCATGGAATATCAAGCTCCAAAGGCCCATCCTAAACACTGTGAGACTTTCAGTAAAGCAGAGGCATTATGTAGGCATCCATTCTGTTCCTGCAAGAAAAAGAGGGATCTAAGAGGAAAAACAAACCAACAAAAACATACTGTGATTAATTCCTTTCATAGTTCTACTGGGCAATTTTGGGCTTCAAGCACAGGTCAGGAAACATACCTTCATGTTCTACACAAGTGAACACGAATCCATTTCTTCATTTTTTTAAGTCCAGCTCTATGAATTACTTAACTAGCTGTATAGCTAAAGAACAGTATCTTCTTGAAACATTTCAGGTTCTATCTGAAAGCTTATACCTTTATTTTGCCTTACTCTGAAGCATATGATCTAATCAGTACTCATCTGCTACTACCCACTACTAAAAAGCAGCCTCCTCTTCTGCACAAGTGGCATCTTCACACAACACAGCTCCCCAAGCCATGTGCATCCATCACGTTTTATTATGGTCCCTCACATTCTGCCAGCCTAAAACGTAACAAAGCCCTTATGTTCCCCACACAGAAGGTGGGAGAATAAACATCTGAACTGCAGCTTCAGGGAGACAAACTTAGCACAGCAGTGCTTCAAAGTGGGGGGGAAGGAAGTCCTATTTCAAGCTAGATTAAAACATGTAAACCAAAGGGAATCCAGAGACAGTATTCTGTGAAAGCCAGACCCAGACATAAGTACAAACCAACGTCGGTTTCCTCTATGGTGTGTTCTCCACATAGCACTGGTAGATGAAACCGAGTGGGAAGCACATGACTTTACTGAAGGAAAGATAAAAGCATTTGCAAGAACACAGCTCTTCAGAGAATGAAGCACGGTGTGAAGCTAAAAAACTGTCCGCTGGCTCTTGAGCATTCCAAGAAAATTCTTCGTTCCATCTTCTAGTCCCCCAAAGGCCACCATGGCTTTTGAACTGGCATTGCTCACATTACATCACTCTGAAACACAAGCATTTCAACAATTGATCCAAGACAGATTCTAGCACCCTGAAATGTAAGCATTTGAACAACCAGTCGGACAATTCCCACTCTTATATCACAAAAGCACATTGTTATCTCTTTACAGCTGATCAAGCTGTACTGGTCATGAACCATCCCAAAGCATATAAACACTCCTTTTTGTGTGGTTTCAGAGTCGCAGAGCTCAGTGTCAAGGTTGGCTTGTTTAAACTGTGTCCCAAGTGGATGCCAACACCTTATTCAGAAGAACCAGGAGGTATATCCATTAATGAAAATAGAAATCATTTTGAGGAGGAGAAAAAAAATAGAGTTGAAAATAGCCCTTCAACATAGCACAAAGCATTGCTCAGTTACTCCCTGCAGCACAACTTTCCCCACAGCAGTAGGCAGATAGTCCTAACAAGATTACCTAAGATACAAGCAAAACATTCCCGAGACAGTTAAGACCAAAAAGAAGAGTAGGTTTCCAGCCCAAATTTTGTGACATTCTGGTTTTCTGTGAAGTGCAGCATGCCAACAGGCAAAAATCCCACCACTGTCACAGGAAAGACCTTGACAACTGAAGCATTTGTCACAAAATGGTTTTGAATATGTAGAATATGACAGGGTACACTTGCAAAGTGAAGACTTATGTTTCACATGGATTAATATCCATGAAATCAGAAAACCCGATCTACAAAGAGGCAAATTCCATCATTAGAACTTCCAAATGACCCTTCTAACACAAATTAAAAAGCCCATAAGATACATGAACAGTTGTTTATATTAATGATGCAAGCAATATTCAGATAGGTTTTTCAAAGGCTGCTTCAAACATGTGTTTGAAAGACCACAGGGGTGAGAAATACATCCATGTTGGCAGCAGGAAAGCAGTAGGTAATGGTAGAACAGGATCGATGAACTTCATGTCTTAGAGATTCTGTCCCAAGCTTTAGCATTGATACTGGGAGAAGAGTATTATTGCTTAAGTCATATTATTGCTTAAGTCTTATTATCTTGTGATAGATACGTTACGTATCACAAGAAATCAACCACTGAATAATCAACAAAGGTCAGGCCAATGTCTTCAGGAACCATCACACCTGAGGGGATGACTTTTTTTAGTCTGGACTAAATTTATTCCATCTTAGAAATTGGACAAGTAGATCACCAAAACACATAAATGCCACAAAACCCTCTCCAACTAAGTCAGAAGTGCTTTCCCAAGCAGACACCCCTAATGGCACACAATAATACAAGTAAATGCACTGATATTTATCAACCTTCATTAGGAACTACATCCCCCTACGCGTATCACTTTCATCACTCCATTGTATCAGTAGCTGGCTTCAGTAACCTAAGATAGTAAACATGTTCTTCTCTGCTACTTGTCATATTAATTTCTTTTTACAAATACAAAACTTTTGTTATACCACGAAGGCATGACCTCTACATCATAGTTCTTTGCATCAGTCATCACTTGGTGCATTCTGCAAGCTGCCTTAGTTAAACAGGAGAGGTTTAGATTGGATCTAAGGAAGAAATTCTTTCCTGTTAGGGTGGTGAGGCACTGGAATGGGTTGCCCAGAGAGGTTGTGAGTGCTCCATCCCTGGCAGTGTTCAAGGCCAGACTGGATGAAGCATTGGGTGCCATGGTTTAGTGTGAGGTGCTCCTGCTTATGGCAGGGGGGGTTGAAACTGGATGATCTTAAGGTTCCTTCCAACCCTAACTATTCTATGATTCTATGACAATGGGGGAGAAGCCTTAAACCTCCCGTTTGGTCTTCTCTCTCCAGGCAGATTCACCAAGCTCCTTACTTTTGATCCTCAGTGATTATGGAAAAAAGCAAAAAACAAACAAAATCAAGTCAATACAAAAGCAAATCCCAGAAGAGTCTCAGGTCACGACAGTTATCTGCTGCTCCTATTCTCCCATAGTATATCGTTTTCTTTTTCTTCGCTTCTTGCAGCGATCACATTTCTGCAGCTGCCAGCCTGACAAAATCTCCAGCATCTTCCAGTTCAGTAATTTAGAATTTAAAATTTAAATAAATAAATTAAATCAATCTACTTTATTCCTTTATTTTTATTACTGGGGATTAGGGTGCACAGGGATGCTGGGCTTGAACCTGATCAACCTACTGGAGTTAATTTATAATTTCTTTTTATTCCCTTATCCTTATAATTCCATATCTCTTTAAAGGAATTTCAGACTTCTCTGCCAAAACATTCACGGAGTTTCACAATCACCAGATGATCCCTGTTGTCCACCCTTACTATCACACCACCCTTGTTTCAGCTCCATTACCTCCCACAGATAAGGAAACTTCCATAGCAAATCCACATTTTTCTGCTGTAGCAACTTTTGATTGTTCAAGATTATTTCTCACTCAAAACCAAAGCTTTCTCCCAAGACAGATCTTGCCTTTCTGCCCAGCACACTCTTCACTTGGCCTGGGCAGCTGCCAGGCATGCAAGACCCTTCTGCCTCGTTCAGGACTTGTCATTCACTTAGTCTTAGTCATTTCAGTAAGCATATAAATCTGGAGAGGTTGAAATTCTCATCCTTATGAGGCCTTAACAAAGTTTCTTGAGACCTAGGCTGTTCACAGCTCCAAGGAAACTAGTACCTTTCAAAGGTGCTGTACTTACCTACCTTTGGAAATGCCAAGATAAAACACATCCCCAGTTTTCTTTTACATCAATTTCAAAGACTGCATAAAACTTATAAGGTTTAAAGACTGACCACTAAGAGCAAACTCAGATGTTTATGGCCTGTCTGATGGAATAACACTGCCCCAGTTCCTTCCTTAAAAGCATCCTCAGATCTGTTCTCCCTTAACAGAAACACTGTGCTAGTGAAGTACACCTTGCAGCTCACATGGGAACTACCAGGTTCAGGTGGGGTCAGGGAACATGATGACTCCACATACAGAAAATCATTTCCAAATAGATGTTATCTCGTCCCAAAAATCGTGTGGGGATTTCAGATTTACTCTGCATTATTATTACATAGGAGATTCAAAGGTCAGTCAGTCAAGAGTTGTACGTTCATAGCCTTAAATTCTATTAGCAGCTTCTTATTCTTACACCATCCACCTCTAACCAGAAGGTAGATGCACAACATCAAACTATTTCTGAAACAAGTCTCCATCTATGCCTAAATAAAACTGGCATCTAAACAGTTTTATAGCCTAGCAAGTAAGAAGCATTCCAGCATAGAGGAATCTCATCAGCCAAGAGCCATCCTCCCCAGTAAGTGCTTACATCAGTCCCATTATCCTGGATTTCAGTTCTGTAAGGCCAACCTATGCATTGAGAAAGGGGGGGAATGAAAGAGAGTAAAACAAAACAAAAATCACCACACCATACCCAAAAAACAAAACACACCTTTACCCATCCATAGCACTGCCCTGAAGACGAACTAAACAAGAACATCATTAAAAACCCACCGTGTCAGGATATACTCCTGCAGTTCTGCCTGCGTATCTGTCCATGCTGTTTCCTCTCCTATCAGGGGAGCTCCCACGTTACTGTGGAGGAGCTGCTCAATGCAAATTCAATGCAACTTCCACAAAGGTGTAGATGGGATACAAAACTGCACAGCATTAACTCAGCACTTTAAGAGGGTTTTTCAACAGCAGTTCAAGATTACTGGCACACATTTTTGTCTAAGGGGAGTTTTCTGTAAGCAAGTTCTCTTAAAGTTCTCCCTTTAAGTAGTCTGTTTTCACTGGGCAATACTTTGTTCCAAGCCTTTGTCCAAGAACTTTGAATGACTAAAGAGATCTAGTTTGGGGCTAAACACAAGTAAGATGGGCAACACGGGATAGAAAGGATCCTTCATCAAACAAATTTATATACATTTTCCTCTCTCATTCCACATGTGACATATCAGCAACAGGAAAGCCAGGTATAATACAAGTAGACTGTGAATAGCCTCTAAACTGAGTAATAATCTCACATGTAGGAGTCACATATAGTCCAAAAACATTCATACTAACACATCTCAAATTCCAAGATCTGCACTAATCCAAGATACATTTGTTTTATTATGTGACGAGTTAAGTACAAGATCAAAACCATCCTCATGGTTTTATGCTCTATCCATGCACTCTATTCGGTGCTCCTGCTTTGGGAGGAGCTCTTTTTTAGTTCTACCCAGTTAATAAGGGCATGCAAGCTCCCTAACAGAGATGCCTTCTCTCATACGTGCTGTAACGCAATATGTTTTCAGCAATTTTGGCTATGCATTCTCAAAACAACCAACGTGTGCACCTGTGCAAACCCTTGCCCCTCCACTGATCCTTCAGTCAAATCAGAGCCCAAAGGAATTATTTTACATCCCAGGCTGTGGGCAGAATACATGCTACAAAAATCAACTGCCCAAAGTATTTCTATTAGCAACCTTTCCAGGGTTGGAAAGACCACACGCTCTGCCATGCCCAACTCTGGATTACAATGAAAGCACCGCCAAAACTTGATGCCTTTCTCAAAAAGCATTCATTTAAGATGTAAAAGACTAGGGGATTCAGATTCAGTGGACTACTGCTAACCCTACCCTGAAGTCTAACTCACTGAAGGCAAGGCTTACCAAGTGGTACTTCTTCACACACTTCTTCAAAACCAGTAATGCTGATGAAGTCACTGGAAGCAAAGACATCTGTAACCTAACCATGGTTTTGGCCACTGCTCCAAAACACAGGAGGAATTAGCATCTGTATCAACTTTCATAACAAGCACAGCACTTGGCAGAGCTGTTCCACCAATGCTCAGCTGCAAGAGTTGAACAAGGCAGTGTCCCGAGTTGATGCAACACCTCAGTTCTAGACCCAAAAGACCAGTGGAACAAAAGACCCACACAGCTCTCTATCCCCTTGTCCCTCAGTACCCACTAAACCTTCCTGGCCAGTGACCTGCTGTAGTGGTAACTGGTGAAACACTACCAGCCTAAAGGCACACCTGGGAAGAGCTTGGGGGAAGAGATTCCCCCTCTCAGCAGAGGTAAGCTGTTAGATCAAGTAATCACACTAGGTCATCCCAAATATGACTGCAGAACCAAACTTTAGCACACATAGTGGTGCGTTTCCAAGAATCCACCTCAACTGGGAGCCATGAGCACACCTTCTTAGCTGGGAGCCATGAGAGTGATTTTACACAGAAGCATAAGAATTCCCCCCCCACTCCCCCCCAGGCTTCACAAAAGCCCTTTTGCCAAGTTTGGCACATACAGTTTGGCACTATACTTATCACTGAGAAGTTCCTTCATCAAGCTGATGCTTCACCAAAATACCAGCATGCCGTTATGCCAACTTTCACTTCTATTAGCGATGGAGATGGACAGAAAGCATATGTTCATCTATCTATCAGACTGCTACATTGAGAGCCCTCTCTCTCTTTAAACTAGCTTGGATATTTGTGTTACTGATCGCAATTGTGCTTTGTGACTACTTCATGCTTGTCGGTATGCAAAGTGACTCCTTTCCTGCACTGCACTGAACAATGATACTCCAAAGCATGTTAACACTTTTAGATAGCACTGCTTCATTGTTTCTGTCTTTCTCCCCATCCCTAACACACTCTCAAGGACCTTAACAAATAGCAGAGGCAGAAAACCATCAGTGCTGATTTTATCTCAAGAAGCTTTCAAGTTTTCAAGCGACACATAAAAATATTTCTCTGAAATCTATCTTTCCAGGCCAGTGGCAGCCACGTTCAAATGGAAGAGCCAAAGGAAGCATCAGTACCTTGCTCTAACACAAGAATTCTCATATCTGTACCATTCTTAACAATTCAAATCCTCAGACAACGCAAGTGTTACTTTGACAGGCATCTAAATGAATGGTTCCACAAAAAACCCTGCCCGACTTCCTGGCTCTCTGCTGTTTCAGCACAAGTGCTCCTGACACTGCCTGACAGACAGGATCAAGGAACCCATCAGCTGTAAACACCCTTCTTATGTTGCTGAGGTTTTTCAGCAAGGTCATTTCCCAAATGGCTGGAAGGAGCATTGAATGCCTCTCTTTTTGTTCTTTCTTGGCAGCAGCAGCATGCTTACTGCAACCTTCCTCTGAGCCCAACTCCTCCGACTGCAGTGGGATCAGCTCCCACACCACAGAGGCTGAACACCACCAAGCACTTGAGGAAAAAAAGCTAATCCACATCATGACTTTTACACACTGAACTTCATTAAAGCATTGTTCACCATTCTGTGGAGGAGAACAATTCACACCCTGCAGAAAAGCAGAAGAAGGAAAATTCAGATGGCAAAGCATTTCAGGACAAAGCTGAACCAAAGAAAAGAAATACCTGAAGTTTTGAAATGGTAAAGCTCCAGGACAGGAAAACATGTGAATCACCAGATACCTGCTAGAGGGAGATGTCCTGGGGGCCTCCAGCTTCTCCTTAAAGAAAGGGTTTAGTTCTATTCTGCTGTGTGGGAAGAACTGGGAGTATGACAAGGACCTTCCTCCTCCCATCTCTGAATCACTCCCTGCCCTAGAGAGAGCTTTCAGATGTTCCCCTTCTGCTGAGGCAACAATCCACAAAACAGCTCCTGTGAAGACGGAGAGATGTCCGGGCTCAGAAACAATCCTTCCTGCTTTATTTGGGCAAGGGGACACAAATCTGAGCTCAAAAACAAGGTAGCCTCTGCAGAAAGCAATCATATTAGGGTGTGAAAGATGCCTTTCATTTTACCTTAAGAAAGAAGAAAAAAACAAAAACCAAACCAAACCAAAAAACCAAACCAACAAAAACCAAACCAAACACTAAACTTTGACTGTTCCAAGTACAACTTGAGGGGAATGGAGCTCAAAGCCCCAAAGCGTTACCCTGAATAGTGACATTTCATCACACTTACTACTTCAAACTTCTTTCTAGCACCTGGACAGCTGAATATTTGAGCACATTACCCATTCCTGATGCTTAACACCACAAAACCCTAAGATACTGGGGTGGGGAAGGGAAAAAAAAATAAAATCAAGGTTTATTTCAGCTCATTTCCTAGGATGCACCATTATCCTCCAAAGATTTGAGGATTCAGCTAAAGTACAGCAGAGGAAAGACACCTGCACATCAAACACCAGTAATTTGAGTTTGTCAAAAACTGCTTTGGGTAATGCAAACAGAATCATCCTAATTACAACATCCAGCCTAAAATAAAATACTGCAAGCACAAAGAAAGATCTATTAAAGACACTCTTGGTTTTATGGCTGATTTTTAGCCTGGTATACAACTATTACCTAATGGGTAAAGAAGGTGACACAACAGGCTCGTAATAACCTCCACACAGCTTCAACTCTTCAGATAGTTGCCAGTTTAGGATTGCATATGGGGAGAAAATGTGGCTGAAAACATCTGGAATCCTGAGATAACCTCTCTGAGTACCAGTTAACACAAAGCGCTAACTACTTAGTGAACACAGAGAGGAAACGCTGCTCTGCATTAGTCAACCATGGGAGGGGTTTTTTCCCCAACACTCCTGTTGACACAGCACAGGACATTTATATGCACTGGTAAGGCTAACCACAAGTCAAGGAAGAGTTTTCTTAAGCAGATGTGTTAAATGACCTTACCCAAACAATTTGCCTTCCCCATGCACAACTACTGATGTGACAAAGAAGTCCCATGTAGTACAGAAGCTCTACAGATACAGCACATATCCAACTTCTTATTTCAACTTAGTCACCTAAAATGCCATACCATCAAGAAACCAAAAGCACATCATTGCAGGGGGAAGGAGGGAAAACAAAGGCAGAACATCTGCCAGGGCAGCCAGAGATTCTGCTCAAATTGCCTAAAGCACTAATACCAAATGTGTATTACTTTTAAGTTAGAAGGGCTTGTTCTTTCAACACCAGAAACCAAGCTTTGTTATCCTGGATCTGCTGCATTGATTCTCCAATTCCTAAATCCAATTTCCCAATCAGCTATACCCTAAATAAGCACAAAGAGTTCTGGTTTTAAAACACAGCTAGAGGAAAAATCCAAACATACATAATCCCATTTGCCTTCAAAGCCAGCAGATACGGAAATCCTCTCAGCTACATCTCTGGTTCCAGAGACATCATTCTCTTTAAAGAACTAAATTACTAGCTTAAAATATGGGGCATTTGGCTCCAGCCTGCTCACAAGAATGATGTTTATAAGGACATTTCCTGAAGGAATAGCTGAGGAAGTAAACAAATTCACATGGTGCTACCTATACCTAGCTCCACCTTCTGCAAGAGGTCATTTTATGCAGGGGTTCATTTTTAAACCCAGATATTCACTAATAACTTCAAATGAACAGAGCAGACAAAAAAGAATACAAAAGAAACCCCACCTTTAAGGTCTTTTAAAAATTATGCACTAGGTTTCACCAGACACCATTGATGAGCTCTGCATCCCTAAATCTTTGCCATGTGCATGAAAGACACTGGTTTATCTTCACTCACCACCTCAGCCAGTTAACAGAACACTCAACCTCCTACCCAGCCCATGAATTCTGGTAACACAGTATGTGGGGGCATACGCTACTCATCATCTACAGGACGATGCCAGAAGCAATTAAAAGGTTGTTAGCAGGAAATAGCAAAGCCACTCAAATCATTATTGCAGTTTTCCAAGCTGATTTTGCTGAAACCCAGACCTGGGAACAATAAGGAAGGGCTGTTATACATTTTCAGCTACTGCTTACTGGGGTCAGCTACAGCCAATTCCACTGTTGTGAAACCTGGCTGAGGGCCCCAAACACAAGAGGAGGCCACAAAGATGTTGTGAGGGGCTGAAACACCTCTGCTATGGAGACAGGCTGAGAAAGCTGGGCTGCTTCAGCCTGGCGAAGAGGGAGTTCTGAGAACTCAGAGCAGCTTCCAGTGCCTAAACGGGCTACAAGAAATCTGGAGAGGGGCTTTGGACAAGGGCCTGTAGGAACAAGACAAGGGGGAATGGATTTAACCTGACAGAGGGGAGATTGAGATGAGATGCTAGGAATTTTCCCTGAGGATGGTGAGGCCCTGGCACAGGTTGCTCAGAGAAGATGAGGCTGCCTCATCCCTGGCAGTGTTCAAGGGCAGGTTGGACAGGGCATGCAGTAACCTGCTCTAGTGAAATTTGTCTCTCCCTGCCTGTGGTAGAGAGCTGGAAGTAGATGAACGTTAAGGTCCCTTCCAACCCAAACAAGTCTGTGATTCTATGGATTCACCCAAGAGCCCCATCAGTCCCATTTCTTCAGGGATTTTTGAGAACATACTTTACATCCTTCCAGGCAATTTCAAGTTCTACTCCTCTTCAAAAGCAATTACTGGGTGCTTTTGCCAGTTCTATTACATCAGACTTACCATACCCCTCATGAAAAATAAAACCAAGATCTCATCCACAGCACCAATCCCATTAAAATTTTTGCTGCAATAACGGGCTTTGTGTTGGGAGCATGCAGGTGAGAACTGGCATTTCTCAAGTATCATGACAAGATTCTTCCTAGAAATGGAGAAGTACTCTGTGCCATGGACCCTACTGTGGCTCACCTGGTTTTTTAGGACATCAGTTCAATTGAGGAATCACAGAATGGTTTGGATTAGAAAAGACATCATTACATTAAAGATCATCTAGCTCCATCCCCCTGTCATGGGCAGCATGTGGGGTAACTTGCTAGACCAAGCTACATATTACAGTAACCACACTGATGAGGAAAATGCCCAAACCACCTTAGGTCTTACACAAATTTGGGGGGTTTATTTTTTTTAAAGGGATCCCACTATTATTTTTCTCTTTCAAAGGCAAGAAACAAAATGGCAGAGGCAAAAAACTGCCCAAGTAGGGAGAAAGAAAACATAAACAGTATACTTACATAAACAGCATACCTACAGCATGAACAACCTGGCAGTATACAAGACTGAAGTGTCCATCAGGGTGGCACACACTACAAGGACAGAGCTGAACTATTTGCATGTTCAGTCATGTATTTGAAGACACAAGGAGATGAAAGTAATAGTACACAGAACATAACATAACATGGTCAAGGGAGACATACTGGCTCATCAGCAGCCCTACAGAACCCACAGGCTTTGGTCCTGAATTCTAATTAAAACAGTTGGGACTGAAAGAAGTGATTTGTAATAAATTCTGTGTTCCAAATCAACACTTTGGCTGTTAAAACTTTCCACAATTTAAGTATTACAACTATGTACCTGTGATGCTCTTGAAATCACACCAGTAAGCCCAAGTTTGTGGATTAACACCTCACATGTGATGCTGAAGAAGTTAAAAGTAGTTTCTTCTGCATTAAGAAATTCTTGAGAACTGGTTGTTGCTTTATTCTTACCAGTCAGTTTCATTACTAATTCAATTGCAGCTGAGAAAATAAACACTTATTCACAGCAGCTAGGAAGACCAAGTGAAAACAAGAACACACAAGGAACAGCCAGAACATCTCAAAACCATCCTTTACACAGGCCAGCACTTTAAGGTATAGTTAATGTGACTGAATATTATGCAGATCTAATCATCATGAGGCTTTTTGCTCAAGGAGAAAATTGAACTTAGGAACTCTTAAAATGGATACTGTATTAGGAAAAGCAATTATAAACTTTACTGCCAGCAGCAAACATCCCGCGGGTTCAAAGACTTCACAGAAGCTTGTGAGCAGTTTTTATAATGCAGTTAAACCTTTCTGTGCTTAACAAAAGAAGCCCTAATGCACTCCTGACATCAGATTTTTAAGTAGCAACTTGCTCATTTTTTGTACTATTTCACTATTTATTCAAGACTAATGTTGAACAAAGTAAGAACACTTCCAAGATAACTGCGTATTTATCAGTCTGTTGACAAGAACTGCTAAACCATGTTTTCAAACAAGAAAAAGGGAAACATTAGTTTCCAAACCCTAGTAACATCCTCAAGCTTCCCATTTTATGTCAGCTTTCATTTGTCTCATCCAGAGATGGCCCTTCACCTCACCCTTCAACATCTACCATGTCAACTGACACAATTTTCCTTATGTGTCCCTGCACATGTCCAGCTTCTGCCTGAACACACACTCCCTGTGAGCTATCACCTGATGGAAGAGGCACTTAAACAGGCAGGAAGTCCTATTGAACAACTGTACAGCCCCTTAACCAGTTTAAGAGGCTGCTTCTATGAAAACTGAATGTGACCCTTCATAAACTGAGGCCACAATTCAGCCAGGAAGCATGCAAGCAGATCTTCCTAGTATCTGACTTGTACTTTAAGATCCCTCTTCCTGCAAACTGAAAAGACTCACCTTTTGTTTTTGTCAACTGGTGGTTAGGGAAAAGACTATTTCCCATTTGCAGACAATACCAGACCACCCTACCTAGAATCCAGTGATTTGCTGGAATTCCCAAAAGCAACCTTGAAGGTTGCCACGAACACTGTAGTAGGAGTTTTTAGCTGTTGGTATGAAATTTCAACTTCACCCAGCGCCAATGCCTCCACACTGAGATCTAAGGTGAAAATGTCTGATTGCAGCTTTTGATTCCATTCCATCAGCTCAGCAACAACTGAGCCAAACAATGTCATTTCACTCATGGGGGTTTTGTCATTTAGTACCTGCTAGGTTTCCATTATAACTCCTTGGCCTTTTGCTACTGTCTTTCTGATTTTCAGAAGCTGTCTCATTAGTAGTCAAATCAAGAAGCACTACACTTCAGAGCCTAGAGAAGTCTTAACGTATTCCGCATGGGAAAGGCAAAAAACTTAAGACAAACTGTCTTAAGTTTATAGAGATAATGAACTGAAAGGCTTGTAGGGAACACTGTCTTTTGCAGCATTTCCACAATAGTTTCCATTTACAGCTAAACCATAAACTTGGATTTCTTTGTGTTTTTTCATTTTAAGTGCCTTCCAGACTGCCCGTGGTCAGAAGACCACAATCTAACTGCTGAAAGCCACACGAGCTCTTCTCTTCTCAACTACGTTTGAACTAAAGAAAATTTTAATCCCAAACAAAAATCCCACAGTATTTTCTTTTTTAACTTAAAGCTTCTAAAAAGCCAAAATTAAACATCAGGCTGCTTTCAGACAAGCAAAACGCCCTTTCCCTGAGAACACTCAAAACACATTTCCTCCCCAGAGCTGCTGGGGAACTACTATGATGTTAGATCTTCTGCTCCATTGATCAGGCCTTCCTCCTGCTTGCATTCCCAAAAACTGTGATTTCAGCTGTGCCTATCCTACAAACTGTATTATCTCACCCTGGAGTCACGGGGAGAAAGACTACAACAGTCTTTTGCAAGCAACCTGAATATCAGGAAATGGAATTGTCATAGCAGGTATGTGTCAAAATGTACACTATCCTGAACTTACTGAACTAAGTACTATTACTTTTTTTATCATTTACCTACCCTTGCTTAGTATTTAACCCCAAACCACCCAGACTGGGAAAGCCTTCACTTACTATGAAAATCACCAGGGAAGCTTCCAGATGTAAAACTGCCTTCCTAGCCACTGGTACCTACAGCATGTGCCATTCTGTCACAGAATGGTGAAGCATTCTTCTGCTGCTCGTGGTAGTTTAATGTCCACTTGCCTTCTTTTATCTCTCTGCAGGTCCTCTCATGAAGGTGTGTGTTGCCCTCACACACACCTCACCTCAATGCTTAACTATCAATCCATACACCTGCAGTCATTAAAAAGCCTTCATCCCTTTACCACAGGCTCAAGAGAGTAAGAGAGTTTTTCATGTACCTGTAGGACTGCTAAACAGCACAGCTCAGCACATGACCATAGCTGCCTATCTTAACTTTTAAACCCCTAAACCTCCTATCTACACAAGGATATCCACTTTCCTAAAAATTAACACTACAGATACAAAATGCTAAGGGTAATTACTTGTTAATTGCATACTTACTGTGTGCACTTTCCCTCAAAAAAGTTAGATAAAATGCTTAGGAACTTATCAACTCCTGCAGAAATAAAATGCAGAGTGGTCCTTAACCATCTGAAAACCTATCGCCATCTCAGCCCAGCCATACCTTAAACCTGTCAGACCCTTCCTTCCCCTTCTTCCTGCCCATTTTAATTTCTAACACAAAACTAGATGTATCACTTAAAAGCCAAACTGCTTATAAATAAAGCTTTGAAGGCTATAGAATTAAATCTACTATGCAAAGCAGCTCTGTATGACCATACATCTGGAAGAGGACTTCTAGTTTTGCCCAACCTTTTCCAGCAATACCTACCTGAAAAACCTAATGTGAAACGAAAACACGGCAACAATGCTCCCTTAGACGTGGTTCAACACTGCATGGGAATGGTGGGTGCTATCAGGTTTGAAGCATGCACAGGATGAGAGTGAAGTGCCCAGAGCTCTTCAGCAGCTTTCACTTCAGCTGCGCATCCAACTTTTTTTCCTCAGGATGACCTACTCCCAAACCCAGGTGCACAAACGTGTCCACCAACATGCCCACAGCTCCAGCCTCTCTCCAACGCCTCGCTCCGGGCATACCAGCACCATTTCCACCATTACACTCTCCTGCTCCGATACAAATTGTGGCAACCTCATACGGAGACACCACACAAGGGGTCGAGGAGCACTTGCAATGCTTCGGGCGCCTTTCCCTCCAGCAGCGCCCCACATACCCAAAACCACAGAGCAGGCAGGAGAGCGGGTGAGGCTCCAGGAGGTCCCCCGGCCCCCCCCCCATCCCGGGCACACCGGCGGGTAGAAAGGAGAGAGAAGAGAGGGAGTGAAAGAAGGCGGTCAGAACGCGGGGGCCCCCTCCCGCAATACTCGTCCCGCCGTGCGCAGGTCCCTGGTCCCGCCCCGCCACGAGGCCGCTCCGGTGCTGCCCCCTTCCTGCCTCCGACGCAGGGCCCCGCGGAGACCGGGAAGACTTGGAGCATGCAGCAACGACAGAATGGGAGCAATAGGGCAACCCCCAGGCCTATCCCGCCACCTAGGCCCCCATCCCGGTCACTGCCCCCTTCACCGGCCCCACAGCCCCCCCAAGACCCCTTTTCTCTCCCCCACCTCCGAGGCCCCGTCTCGCCCGTTCCCGTGGTACCTCAGAGACCTCCTCTTCTTCCTCTTCTTCGTCGTCTTCCTCGTCTTCCTCCTCACTACCGTTGTTGCTGCTCTCGCTACCGCCGCCGCCGCTCTCGCTGCTGCTGGCCGCCCGGCCAGCCCGCCCGCTCCGCTTCGCCTTCGGCGGCACCTTCTTCTTCAGCAGCAGGTCGCACACCCGCACCAGCCCCATCGGCGCCGCCGCCTCCCCTGCCGAGCACGACGGCGAGGTACCGGCGCCGCCGTTCAGCCCCTCTGGGGGACCGGGCCCCGCCGTAGCGCTCCCGGCCTCACCACTCTCACCACCTCCTTCGGTCGCCGCCACCACAACCGCCTCCGAGCCGGCCGCCTTCTCCATAGCCGCCGATCCGCCTCGCTTAGAGCCCGGTAAGGAAGGGGGAGGAGAAGAAGGAGGAGGCTCCGGGAGCCGCCGCCGCCGCCGCTGTCTCGGTCACCTCTAGGGCCGGCGCCGCGCCACCTCTCGCGATACTTGTCGTCGTTGCCGTCGTTGCTGTTTTCGCCGCTGCCGCCGTTAAGCAGCAGCGGCGGCGGGCACCGCTCCCACCGCAAAAGCCGCCGCCGCCACGCCCGGCCTGGGCTAGGGCCCCACCGTCCCTCGCCGCACCCGCTCCGCCGCGGCGACCTCTTCTGTGCGTGCCTCAATCACCACGCCGGAAGCGCGCTCTGCGTCATCACCCGCCGCTGCGCGCCCACTTCCCTCCTCGGCCGGCCCGGCCCCGCCCCGCGGCTGAGGGAGCCGCGGCCTTCCGCGGCATGGCGGTGGCTGTGCTTCACCCGTCCGAGGCAGAACGCGGTTTGCCGGGACCGGGGTTAGCCTTGAGTCTCTTCGTCGGGCTAAAAATACTGGGAGAGCGCTAAGGCTGGGCCTTGACACGTTGTGGGGCCGCTCTACCTGCCCTGTCTACAAGGAACGCTTGGCTCTGAACGAGTGCTAGTCACAAGCGATGTGCTCCTCAGGCAGTGCAGAGCACATTCGGAGCCACCTCCTCAGCCCTCTTTTAAAAGGAGGCTGGTGGAGTATTGTGAACAAAGTAGGAAAGGCCAGGATGTCCGTGTCACTTTGGCCATGAGCTCTGTGTTAGTTGATCCCTTTTCCTACCTCAGGCCACTCTGGCTAGGACTTTCTCTGTAGAAAACTGCTGCCTCCACTGATGTGAGTCAGGTCCTACAGTAACAGATGTTGTGGCAGTTAACTACAGGCAATCAACGCGTGCTCACGGAAGGAACTGTCATAGGGGTTTTTTCCCCTTAAACGGGATGGAAATCAAGGAAAAGGTTTTTAACCACAGAAACACATGACTGTAAGTGTTAATGGCTCCGATGCACTGGAACAGTACAGATGTGTTAAGTGTTTCAAGCCAATTGTGTCCATTGCAGTTATATTTTGATACTTGATTACTTTATTCGTAAGTGTTATCTTTATGCTTATTTGGGTAGCATTGGAAAGCATAAGCCATGTCTGCAGTCTCTCTGAAATGAAACACTGCCTTTAAAAACAAATCTCAAAGCACCAACTCTCATCAGGAAAGCAAGTTTGCACAGTTCCCCCCCCCAAAAAAAAGTATCTTTATGTTCCTTACATCCCACGTAAACCTACATCTTTTTACAGGCCTCTAAGTCCTTAATAAGAAGACACTGTTAGTCATGACAGCACTGCTAATAAGTTACTGTATTTCTAAGTCATCCAGGTAGAGCTGTAGTTCTTAACCTCTAATCTTCAGGTGCAAAGTCTAAGCTGAACCATACCTTTATAAACACCTCTGTAGCTGACACTTTGATGTGATCCAAAGAATAAACTGGATGCTCCAGCTACCTACCACTTCCTGGTATGACAAGATTAGCAAGAATAATCCCTTTGTCCTGCTGTGCTGAATGCATTGTTTTTTACTGGTTTACATAGAGATAGGAGCACAAATGATTTATTTGTTACTCATTGCAATCCCAGGCAGCAGAAAGCAGAGTTGTAAGTGAATACAGGTAACCTCAGCCTTATCATCTGAGATTCATGGTGCACACATGAGAAGATGTCACTTTTTTCAAGCGATAAGCGTGGAAAAGTGGCCTGGTCTTCATCATTTGACCCAAAAGGTGCGTGACTTCTGTGAACATGTGCTGGGCTCAGCTTAAACCACAACAGAACAAAACACATCTTAGATGAGTTGATTGAGGCCAAGCAGAGCTGCAGTGACGCTCATTCCCATTTAATACTGTGTTTTCATACTGGATTGCAACATTTGCTTGTTACTTCAGGTATCCATTTAAGTTGCTAGGCTTGGGAACCATATTTTGAGCCACTCAGTCCAGTTTGAATGGAAGCAACTGTGTTACGTTATCACTGTGCATTGTTTTCTCAGCCTTGAATCAGATGGAGTAGTTACAAAAGAGAGCTTCTGTTGGCATGGGCAGCATGGCCTATCTGAGGGTGTTTGTTCAGTTTCTTTTATGATGGTGACCTCTGCTCTGATCAAAGAGCTGCTCCTTCTAATCTTGCAGCATAAAGCAAGTTAGTTTCCCTCTGGTTTTATGACATAGAGTTTATACCTGCTCTCTCTACAACCCTAACCACTTGGAGTCTTTTCTGAGCGCAACAACAACCAAATCATTTGTGGCCTTTAGAGAAGCTTAGTATTAGATTCAAGCTTTGGCTTTGTCATGGCAAAAGCTGCCAGCAGAAGTCAGCTTTCAGTCCTGGGATGGTTTGAACAACTTGGAAAGGTATGAAACTTCTCCAGGTTTCATAACAGCACTTTGTATTTACAGATATATAGAATCATAGAACAGTTAGGGTTGGAAAGGACCTTAAGATCATCTAGTTCCAACCTCACACTAAACTGTGTCACCCAAGACTCCATCCAACCTGGCTGTGGAACACTGCCAGGGATGGAGCATACACAGCATCCTTGGCCAACCTGTTCCAGTGCCTCACTATCCTCACAGGAAAGAAATTCTTCCTTATATCTAACCTGAACTTCCCCTCTTTAAGTTTAAACCCATTACCCATTGTCGTGTTGCTGCAGTCTCTAATGAAAAGTCCCTCTCCAGCATCCTTGTAGGGCCTCTTCAGATACTGAAAGGCTGCTATGGGCTCTCCATGCAGCTTCTCTTCTCCAGGCTGAACAGCCCTGGCTTTCTCAGCCTATCTTCATAAGGGAGGTGCTCCATCCCCTGATCATCCCTGTGGCCTCCTCTGGTCTTGTTCCAACAGCTCCATGTCCTTTTTATGTTGAGGACACCAGAACTGTACACAATGGAGTCTCAAGAGAGCAGAGTAGAGAGGCAAGATCACCTCCCTCAACATGCTGGTCATGCTCCTTTTGATGCAGCCCAGGATACAGCTGGCTTTCTGGGCTGCAAGCGCACACTGCTGGCTAATGTTCATTTTCTCATCGTATATCTTGCAGGCACCCTGGTAATCATCAAGACAGGCTAATAATGGAAGAGTAAATAATCAAGATCTTTTCTTAATGTATCCTGATTTCCCTTTGGGGGTGTGACCCAAAGCTGGGTGTGCTGTTCATAGGACACTTAGGGACTGGACTGCATAGCAACGTGAAGGCAGCATAGACCCCCATCAGGGAAGTAGTAACTAACAAATGCATTTCCTTTCATGACTTTGTGAGATTGATTAATCTGGAACACTTGGGTTTGTTGCTAACATAAACTGCAGGAAATCTTGAGAAAGATGATACTTTGACTTCTGCTTCAGTATTTATTCAATTCGTTTGGGGTTATTGATCACCAAATACATAAGATTGAATAGCAGGAAAAACAGGTTTGAATTCAGTGNGTACTTCTTCCTTATCCCTTTGATCTTTGACTTCTGCTTCAGTATTTATTCAAATTCCTTTGGGGTTATTGATCACCAAATACATAAGATTGAATAGCAGGAAAAACAGGTTTGAATTCAGTGAATGCTTTGAGGAACTGTCTCATGTGTGATAGATGTAAGAGATTCTGTAAAAAGTCCTATAGGACAATTGACATGTTTAAACCTACCTTGTGCTATAATTATCTGCACAGATCTGCTTTCAATTTGATTTATAACTGCTGGGATCAGTATCATCATCCAAGTCAGAAAGCAAGGATCTTGATTTTGTTTGCTATTGTAACTGATACAGGAGCTGAAAAAAGTTCTTGCTTGGAGCTTCAGTAACCCTTCCAACACACATGCATGCAGGGTGCGTATTCTCACACCCCATTAACTGGACTTCCACCTCCACCTCCCCTTCTGCCCTGATTTTACCCTCTCCCTCCCAGTCCATACACATGTTAGCTAGTTCAGCCCATGTGTGCTCTGTGCCATGCCATCAAGCAGTCCTAAACACACTCGGATCACACTCAGTTCTTCTTTCTTAGGTATTTTTTCAGAATAGGAGCTGCTGAGCAATGTTGAGAACTTCTGAAATGACTGATTGAGAGCTGGAGAGAAAAAAAGGTGAAAGAATGTGTCTACGTAATCCAGCTTTTACCTTCAATAACTTGTAAATGCACTGAAATGGTTCTTCTGAATGGCTGAAATACTTTACTTTTTGTGAAGGGATGGATTCATGTATTTTCTCTCTGTATTTTCTTTTTATGAGAACTTCCTGAATTTTTACCTGCAACTCAGGACTGCTACAGCTGCCGCAAGGTGCTACCTTTTCCAATTGTCTCCCTCCACCAGTATCAGAATCAATTTTTCTCTTTCTGTGGATACAACTGCTTTAGTTGTGTTCCTTTACGTGCTAAAGAATGACTGCCTCTTAGAAGGGGTAATGCTGTCGGCCTAAAACTACCAAACCGCCTCTCCCCATGTTTATGTCCTTCTGAGTATATCAACGTTTAATACTTGTCACAGTAGGAGGAGCACAGAATATATACACCTCTCCAGATGAAATGATTATTCAAATGAGCTATGAAATTGATCCAAACCCCAAATAATGCCATTCTCACTGGTTATAGAATGAGTGAATTTGTTATTTATCTTTGACATGTACAGTTCTGCAGTTGTTGCAGCTTCGGTATGCGCTGCAATGTGTTTATCCAGATCATCCTGGCAATTGTGAACCCCAAGTGATTGTATCCCTTCAACACACATACCAAAAGGACTGGCTCATGGGACCGTGGTGGTGCATAGCATTTTCTATAAAAATACCAAATCAGGAGGACCCATCTGAAACAGGAGACAAGAATTGTTTCAAAATAATTATTTCAAACAAAAACGATAACTTTGAAGTATTTAGCAGCTATGCAGTTATTGCTGACCAAGTTGAAGAGAGAAAGAAAGAAAAGAACACACATGTCTCTACATTCAGGAAAGTGCTGCTTTCTGTGATAGAGATTTTTAAGGTTTGTCTAAAACACTCAGTTTTAATAACTGTAAATTACATGTGAAAAATAATGATGAAAAAGTGGGTTTATGCAGCCATGGCATTTACTTTAAATGACTTTTTTTTACTATCTGTATTTCTCCTTTACAGCAAGTTTCCTGTGAGTGAAGAAAGTAAAGAAATTCCAGACAAAGAATTAAACCAGGGTGGTGCTAGCCTGAGAAGACTGCTTAGAGTTACAGCAGCCCTCTTCATCGAGGGGCAGCACTTCTATGTGGACAGAAGGTAAAGGATTTACATTAATGCTACCACTCAAATACACATGCTATGATGGCCCTTTTGAGATTTGACTCCTGTCTACATTTGGCAGGTAAGCCAAGTTATTTTGCCATTTCCTATGCTTTTTCATCATCAGTGTCAGTTTGAAATACATATATATCCTGCTCAAATGTCTTGGAAGTATTTATATTCCTTCTCCAGATACTGCTCTTACATAGAATCACAGTATCACAGACTGGTTCGGGTTGGAAAGGACCTTGAGATCATCTAGTTCCAACCCCCTGCCATGGGCAGGGACGCCTCACATTAGACCATGTTGCCCAAGGCTCTGTCCAATCTGGCCTTGAATGCTGCGGGGGATGGAACATTTACCACTGTTCTGATAGTTGTCCTTGAACCTTAATACAACATCATGCCAGCTTTGACTGCTTCCTCATGGGGAGGATTGGGGAAGTAAAAACAAGTCCAGAAAGCAAAGCCTGCTGAAGGCTGAGACATTGGAGAAATATGCAAGTGCTCTGTTAAAAAAGAAAACATGCAGTTGTTCTACAGGCAGTGGTGGCATTCTAGCCCATGAAGTCTTTACTAACAAAGGGCAGCCTTATCCCTGTTCGTTCATAATGTCATCACTAGAAGCAATCAACTAGACTTCAAGCGTGGTCTAGTCACATCCATCCACCCGCAAGACATCAAAGTCCAGAACAGTGTTTGACACCAGGCCATGTGCTGGGAGGCCCGTAGAGGTGCTGGAGACTGTCAGTAGCATGGAATACTTCTGGTTTTAGTCTGAGCACACTGATTATCTGCCTGTATGCTTGGAGTTGGTTCAGGTAGCTTAGTGGGACTTGCTGCTGCTTCTGATGTGGTTTTGACTCCCAAGCTTGGGGTGCAGTTGTTGTAGCTCGAGTGTTTGAGCACAGGTGTGAATGTTAATGTAAACCAACAAGCTGGTGGCCATGCTGTCTGAGTTTTGTCGAAGAATCTGGCAAGTGTTAAAACTACAATAACAGCAAAGGAGTAAATAGTGACATCTAATACAGCACTACTGTTTTGGGGCTAGGTATTCAGAGCTCTACTTAGAGACATGAGACTTGTAAACAGTTTTCCTGTAAGAATCCTGCCAGCAAAAGGCTACACTTCAGCAATATGTGTACAGTGTAGGTGCTATAGGATGACTGATTGACAGAAGCCTGGGCTGAAACACTGGTGGCCCAAACAGACATTCGTTAGGCATCCTAAGCCTGGTGAAGCAAAGGGAAGCAATACCTTTTGTATTAAAATTAAGGGGTTTATGTAATTGTTGTACTCTTTTTTTTTTACTATGAATTGTACAATCTAGTCACTATTTTATACCCATCTCTGTAGTCCTAGTAGTAACCACCACATAATGGTAGCTTGAACTTGAAATTCTAAAGGGGTGATTAGCTAACAAATGGTCTCAAGTGTTAAGATAGAAAGACATTTATTCTACAATTTATTTACTACTTTGGCAGTCTGTACCTTATTTAAGAAATGTCGTAAGCACTTGTAATCTTAAAACTTATTAATATCCTGAGACTTACATTGTTACATGCAGAAATGTCTGAAAGTAGGTTTCAGGTTCCTAATTTGCTTCACATACTTTCAAATGTTTACCCTGTGTGAGTGTAAAAACGCCCTAGCAAACAGAGGCAAATAGCATCTGGATGAGATTCTAAATTTCTTTCTGATTTTCTCAAGTGCTGTAGAAGATAAAATAAAAAGAAGGCAAATGGTAAGATAAAGAGAAGGTTTTCTATATTTTATGTATAATGGATCTGTAATGCAAAACTGTGAGTAAGACCCCTGAGGACAAAACCACCTGTATTTGAATATCAAAGTGTTACTTGTCAAAGTAATGTTTTGTTGTTTGAGGGGTTTGATTACTTACATTTAAGGTAGCATCAACTGTGGACTACCCAAGAATCAGCCAGGAGGTTAAACATTTCTTACATTTCATGTTTTGCTTGAGTCCTGCCAGTCTAGAATGATAACTTCTACAGTAGCCAGTTTTAAAGTAAACAACTGATTAGTTCTGAAATCAGACCTTGAGACTGCTTCTCTTTGTTCAGCTCAGGAGATCTTAATGCAGGCAGCCGTCTGCTGACATGCAGAACAACAAGGTTCAAGCTGTTGCGCTTCTATCTTCACAGACAATGTGCCTGGAAAATATTTATACTATCAGGCAAGTTTATGTCTGGACAAGACAGGGTGAGAAACTGTAAAATTTGTGAGGTCTTGGTTTCACTGAAGACAATGTAAGGAATTCCTTTGTTGCCTCAGAAAGGAGTGTAAAATAGACAAAAACCATTTTTTCACAGAGCTCAAATGATAACTAGAAAAATTGTCTAAAAGCCTAAAATGATCTGATTCCCCCCGCATCTTGTGGAGCCTGTTTTCCAAAACAGAACCTTCTCTGCCTTGTTTACTGTGTGCAAATCTACTCATTGACTCATGTGATTTACCATTTGTCTTCCTTCAAAGCATTTCCTTTCAACAGCTATATATTGCTGATTCCTGATCTCTTATTTTAGGGAGACGTTGGGGTACAGTTCTTTTTTTAAGGTCAATCTTTCTGTTATTTCACATTGACACAGTAGATGGAGCTAGAAGCTGGCAAGCCATCTCCAGCTAAAACCAAAACCAGTCAGAATTGAGGGCCTGGACTGACAAATTCTTACTCATTCCAGTCTTAAACATTTCTTTTCTTAAAAAATAATAATAATAATATTTAATTTTTACCCCCCATTTTCTTTGTTATTTATTTTTGGCATACTAGATAGGGTTTTTTTCATGTGTGACATATGTAATGCCATTGACTTTAATGAAAGCTAATTACAAAGTTAGGTGCTGTCTTGAACAGCTTTGTGTCCCTGAGTCACTGTTCTTTTAAATAGCATTTCATGTACATGGAAGAAAGCAATGCTGATGGGGTGAATTTTAATTTTGACACCTGTCACTCTCTGATTTTCTCATTTATGAACATGAATTCAGTTATATTTCTAAATGAGGAAGTACAACAACACAGTACTTGACAACAGGGCTGCAGTAGTCAAAATACACATTTACCTGTAAATGCCTTGTGAGTAAATCTGGATAATTTATTCTCACTCGTGAATTCTGATGAACAAGCTCAGCCTAAAACGGCTGATTCATTTTCTCAAGTGTGTGATTTTCAGTTATAAGCAAGCTATTCCTTTTCAAGATTTAACATTGTATTCCAGAAGTCAGTATGAACACAAATTCACAAATTGAAGCATCACTACAGTCTCTCCATGTTTAGCGAAGCTCTTAAATGCCACTTCAGTGAGATTTGAAACCTTTGCTTCAGCCTATTTGCAGTCAGCAAAGCACTTTCCATGTAACCTTTCTATACCCAAATCCTGCACACTTCTTTGTTAGCTATTGACTATTACTACTCAGAAAAGCCGCTCATAATGTTTGGAATGCTATGGTTTGTCAGTATTACCTGGCATCTTAAAGTACCTTTCACATTCTATATTCCAAATAGCTTTCTTTAATTTAAAAAGACCCATATAAGGATGATGAAAACATTTTTCAATAAAAGTTCTTCTGGAAGTCTTACACAAATATTTTGCAATACAAGCAGCAAATAAATGGCACATCCTTATTCATCGACAAGTTCTCTTAGTTACCAATCAAAACTCCAGCAAAAGCTGATCACTTTGTTATACACTTCACTATAGCAAAGTTCTGTGACTCTCACTGGAATATTAGATGTGGGGGTTTTAGTTTGTGTGCTAGAATATTCTAAAGAAGGTACATTACTTACCGCCAATGTGCACTGTCAGTCCCAAGCAGATACACCCGAGTTTTGTTAACCAGATTACATTAGAGACAATTGCTTACTTAATGACTATTCTACTTTTTCTACTCTGTCATGGAGTTATTTCCTGCCTTCTGTATAAATGTTGTTAAAGTGTGGTCAGCAGCCTGCACCCAGGTACTTGCCTGGCCCAGGGTGAGTTAGGATGCTGCAGATCAGAACCTTCCAAGGAGCTGACTTAAAGAAATGTGTCTTTTTAGGCTATGCTTTTCATCCATAATGTGAAACAGCTCTGTGGTGGTACCTGATTCAGCCATGGTATTAGGAAACTGAGATACTTGTTAGGGAACAAGTATGCTATAACAAAATGGGTTATTTTGGTAGTGATACCTTTTTTATATGATGCCTCCTATAAAACATTAGAGTTAGGGGCATTCAATGTGATGCTTAGCTAGTAATAATAGTAATCATTAGGTGACAACTTTGCCAGTGAAATTGTCAAGACTTACATGGTTTCAGAGAACTTTGAGCTGAAGAAAGCAGCTTGAGCCAAAACTGCAGCTCCATACAAATGTTTCATGTTTTTTGGTTGTTTGGGATTTTTTTGGTGGGTTTTTTTGGTTGGTTGGGTTAGGGTTTTGTTGATTTTTTTTTTTTTTTTTGGGGGGCAGCAGTGTTTGGTTGGTTTGGTTTGTGGTTTTTTTGGGTTTTTTTTGGGGGGTTTTTTTGGTTGGGTGGGTTTGGGTTTTGTTGATTTTTTTTTTTTTTTGGGGGGGGGCAGCAGTGTTTGGTTGGTTTGGTTTGGGGTTTTTTTGGGTTATTTTTAAGAGACATAAAATCTGACTGGAAGAAAGACCATTTAGGAGATCATCAGATTCATAGCTGAGTCCTTCACTTCTTCCCCTTCTAAGATAAGCTATTTTGTAGTTCAAATGGAATTAACTAACCAACACACGATCATTCCCTCCAGTGTTTTAATAAAGTTCACTTTCAGACCACTTAGCCATGAAAGAAACTCTAATGCTTTAGAGCTAAGGGAAACAATCAGATGCTTCTCTCTGCTGTGGTTTCTGCTCAGTGTTTGACAAATATCTTGTGCTGCATATATTCCCATAATGCCAACCTGAAGAAGCTAAATGTTTTTTCTACCTGTCAAAGTCTAGGCTTAAATTATAGGTTTAAACTAACAATAATGTGTGTGTGCTTAAACTAACATAGTAGAATACAGCAAACTGTTCTAACTTGCTAACACATACAGAGAAAGGAATGTTCAGCTGACAGGGGAAAGAACATTATGAGACTGATAACTAAGGAGACAGTAAATAATACCAAGGATGCTAGCCTTGAAAATAGCAGAGTGGTGCCCAAAGTGAAGCGAGACTGGAACAGATCAGAAGCAAGGACACACCACTGCTAACTCAGCACTAGGACCTTGAAAGCATGCACGAGCATGGAGATCATTTAGTAAACACAGTGAGGAAGACTGTTGACGACCAGCAGAGACTCCCACCTAGCAAGAAAGTGCATGCATAATTAGAGTGCAAATATTGTATTTAGTTCCTGGAAAAACTGTGAATATGCATGAGTATGCTAAATATACAGCCGGTGTCGGCAAATGATGGTGCGCTCACCTTTGTGGAACGATTCGTGTATGCACCCAGCACTGCAATAAAGAATGTCTGCTTTCTAAAGCTCCAAATTGAGTCTTAGGGAGTTTCTCTGACCAGCTTTTACAGTAACAAAACTAGCATGAGGAATTGATAAAACGGGCTTTTTATCTTTTTAAAGGTCAGACCGGGTGATCCTTGGGTTCCCTTCCAACCCGATAGTCTCTTGACTGTGGTATCTACATGTTTTCAGATGTTACTGAGGTTTTCTTGTGTCTTAGCATCTTTCAGCAGTGCAACAAAGTATGGTGAAACACCTCACAAACTTTTTATGGTGGAAATCGTTTGCAGCAATGATGTCTCTCATTAGCTGAAAGAATAGCCTATTATTTGCCCACAGGAACATTAGGTTTTTCTCAGCATGGAGGACCGCAGTTTCTCTGTGCAGAGTTTTGTTGGCAGTAGGTGGCATACCTCTCCCGCTTGAGTTCTTGGGAAAGGCTTGCTGCTTATTGATCAAGGCTAGTTCTTACCAAATGCTGATACCTGTTCACTTCAGGACACATAGCGGCTTTCTCTGCCAGTGTTCTCTTTTAGTCAAGGATTAAGCTTGAACATCAGTTTTAGAATAATATCAACATAATCTGAGCTGCACCTTTCTGCTGCCCATACTTGTACCGGCTGCATTTAGCCAGACTCCTTCCAGCCTGTGCTTTCCCCACAGCAGCCTTGCTATCTGTCACCATTGTTCCATCTGCAGTGGAGGCCAAGTTCCATCTTGGCCTCAAGAGTAGGAGGTAACTGAACCCATAGTAAGTTTTTGCTATGTGTCATGGGCATTTTCAGGCAGCTGGACTAAAAGTATTTGTGTCATTTGGTGTGAAATAACTTTCTTAGAATACAGTACAGAGTGTCTAAATGGGAAGATCCAAGGTAGGCTCTCTCTTGGCAGTTTTGTAAAATAACCCTCTTCCTTCCCAACCCAAGGCCAAATAAAAGCTTTTTGCATGCAAAACCGCATCCCACTTGTATCAACTTGTGTAAAATAAACTGTACTACACCATTCCTGTTAACCAGTGTCCCTGCTGGAGCTTAACCATTGTACACACAATCGTATTTATATTTGAAGATCCACTGGTATAAATGCTTGCTTGCACATACCTCATGGCAGGATAGAGACTTGAATTTTGACCTCACATGAAGGAATCTGTGATTTGCAATGTTACCTCACTTAAAAAAAGGTTTTTTATTGCTTGATTACTCAGCACTTTCCCACCTTCGTGGCTCGATTCTTCAGTTCTCTGCTCACAACTGGGGTAAATAAGCGGGGCACTTTTCAGAAGCACACACTTTTCTCTAACAGGCTTTCCAGTGAGGTCGGGTGACTTTTAGCGCTGGCTTCAACATGACCAGAATTAGGCCAATGCGGAATCTATTTCAAAATCCTACACTGAAAACCTAATAATGTTATTAAGTTGTCAAATATCTACTTAGGCAATGTCAGTGCCAAATAGACAGGAGCCTCTGCTTTGTCCCATTTAAATCTGTTCTTATGTAACTTGGAGTGCAGTTATATGCTAAAGGGAGGCAGTACTTGATTTTTGTTTCAGAAATGGAAGTAGATAGATTGCTTACTTGATAACCAGGAATCAAATAAAATAGTCTTTTTCCTTGGAAAACCAACCAGACAAACAAACAAAAAACCACACAGAAATTCCTTGGGAGGCCTAATCTAAATTTCACCCTATCCACACAATGATTTTTAGTTCCAATGTTACACCATTCTGTACTGAGGGTTATGACCAGCTTGACCACGAAGTTTTCTTTTTGTGGGTGGTGAGATAAAATAACTTAAGTCCATCTCAGGGGAGTTTTTATCTGTTGCCACACAGTATAACAACTGTGTGGTTCTTTTCCAAAGAGCAGAAAATTCAGTGCAATATATCATGAATAAATGCCATGAGAACTGATAAAAATACATGCTATCAGTAAACCAGTGAGGCTTCCCAGCCAAGGGCTTCCACATTTGTTGTTCTAAAACCATGACAGCTACAAAGCGTTTATAGGATCTGGTTCTGTAGGTCTTCAAAAAGTAATACTTGAATTTCCATAGAGATTATATCTTAATTTAGAGGCAGATCTGGGTGACAAACTGGCATGGTTTTGTTCTCTTCATTTTATACTTGGTTCAAATGCCTATTTGTAATTTAAGGTCTGTTTACATTTGATGGTGGCATGAAATCAGGTGCCTGCTGAAACAGGTCAGTTTTGCAGGTACGATTCACATCACATTGGTCTCTATTCATTCAGTTTAATGAGATGGTTAGTTTAGGACAAAATGGGGCCTGCAGTCATCTTTTTGGGTGACTTTTTCACACCTTTCAAGTTTTTAGACTGAAGATTGTTTCTTATGATCAGCAGGATAAATTCAGCACTGAGATTTGCATTTACAACTTGGAAGTTGTGGAATGTGAGTGGGCTTACATTTCTAAGAGTGCCACTGAGTCTAACACAACCTAATCTGCACATTCCTAGAAGTTTGAAGAGGAAAATAATAACCACTCTAGAAGACTTGTCTTAATACTGGCTAATAACCAGTATACTGGTATTGAAACACTGGCTTGTCTTAAAAACTGGCTAATAACCACTCCAGCCAGTCTTGGTCTTTGGGAGAAGATACATCAAGGTCAGGCAGAGTAGCTGGACTCTGTCATTCATTGCCTGAGAGCTGGGCGTTTGTCAGTGTGGGTCATGGCTGAGCCCTGGTTCAAGAGTATAGTGTTGTAGCTTGTTAATTTGTTTGGATTTTTTGTTGGACATAGGTCAGGGTTAGCAGATTAAAAGATGTTTGTCATTTGAAAGGTTTGGACATGTTAAACATTCACTCTTTCTTGAGCTGCTTTGTTGGTAGATCACAAAAGACCATTCCTGGAGATGACAAATACATTCTGGAGGGTAATTTCCCATGGATTCAGTGCTGCCATCACTCAGACTCGTGAGTTTTGCTGTTGTCTTCTGTGGAAGCAAAGCTGTGCTGGTGCTATTTCTGATCAAGCAACCATTATGATATAAAGTAAACCTGGTCTGCCTATTTATTGCACAGTATTCACCTAAAATGTCGATTAGTTGAATCCAAAATGTTTCACTGGCAACCTCAGAGTTCTCATAAACTTTGCTGAAACCCAAAGTTATGTTTCCTATGGAATCATACTGGCTTTAACAAACCTGCTGGGAGGCAGGCCCAGTGCTTGTAGGAGAATGGCCAAGAACATCAGTGTTGTAGGATGCCAGTGTCCATCCCCAAACTCTTACAGTGCTAACAGCAATCAGGCCAAAGCGCTCAACCATGCAGCAGGACCTTGGAAATCATGACACTTATGTTCACATCAGGCTCCCCACGTTTTCAGGCTTCCTGTTCTTGCACCAGGAGATGAGTGCTAGGTCTTGGCTCTGAACTAGGTTCAGCACTCTGCCAGTAGGAACTGTGAGGAATTTGGTTCAACATATAATTTGCATAGCTTCCAACTTCCCTTCCCAGGGAGCCAGAAACTGGCAGCCTCACGCAACCCTGGCATGGAAAATACTTATTAAGACACCAGAGGTGAGGTGATACGATTAACTGTTCATGAACAGGGACAGGGGGATCCCCTCTTGTTACCAAAGGGGACACAGGGCAGGATTCCTCTTCTTGCTAAATCAAACACCTGCTTTAGATGATGTGTCCTTCACTTCATGGCTGTAGCAGCTAGATATGCACTGACTTCTGATGAAGCCTGGAATCAATTTGCAGCTAAGGTCTCTGTATACTAGACAGCTGAAGCTCAATAAGGCAAATCCCACTCTGTTTTTACAGCACTCATAGTCCCGGAGAAAAGGCAAAACCTTACATACATTCAAAAGCACAGAAACCAGAGAAGGGCAATTCTAAGTTCGTCTTAATTTAATGAATTATTTTTGATACCTAAGATAGATTATGAATATGCTTGATTGAACCACTGCTGCTCTGAGAATAAAAAAGCATTTAAATAGAAGACAGATGTCAAGGACTGTCAGCAAGGGGTTGAAGTGCAATATAGAGGAATGGCCTAGCGAGTATAGCCACTGCCTAATTGATCCAAAAGACAACACTAAAAGCTTCATGTGCAAAGAGTTTGTTAATATGTCTTTTCATGACTTGAGAAGGGTTCTCAGGTTAGCATTCAAAATAAACCAAAAAACAACAAAGCAACACAGCTATTAAGACTCTGCCAAAGCCACAGAACTATCTGGTGCCTCTTCTTAAGTCCTTTGATATGACTATACCAGTCTTTTGATTACTTATTTAAGAGAACCACACAAACCATACAGATCTTTGCTAAGCTTAATCAGCTTTTTTGGTCTTGGCTAAAATTTTTCTGAGTCTTAGTATGTACTGAGGAACCTCGCTTCGAAAACCAGGTCTTCTGAAGGCTCTCAAGTTATATTCCCCAAAAGACTTGGCTCCTTTGAAAATCAGAGTTTGCAGGCACTACTCTAGAGGAAAAAAATAAGCAATGTTTCCTCAGTTTCATAGTATTTTTAGTTATTTCCTTAACATTGGGAATCACAAGTTTCCAGTATTACATGTTGTGTCATAACAGATACAGGTAAAGGAGAACATACGAAGGACAAGAGCACCTGAAAGGAAGACAACATTTTGTTGCTTCTGCTGCAAATCAGATTCTCCTCTCAGGGGTCATTACGTGCTGCTAATGTCATTGAGAGTCTGGTTCATGTTTCAGGCAGTACTGGACCTGGAACTAAAAGCCAGAGATCACCTAATAAGTACAGTTTGTTTGAATGTTGCTTAAAAAGCTTTTAGCTGTTAAAAACAATTGATTTTTTCAGGCAGAAAAGTACACATGCTTAGGTTTGACTGACTGAACTTTGCTTCTGAGGCTAAGACAAAAATGTTGAAATATTTTACTGTGGTTTTGGATTTCATCTGCAGGGGCAGAAAGCTTCATGTTTAATTAGTGGAGCCTCAGAATTCATTATAGCAGAGCAATATGCAGAAGTGGATGATCTTTTTATGTCAGTGAGTAAATGACAGTCCCAACTCTCACGATTTCTTTACCTGCCTGCTTTGAAAAAATGGAAGAGGCTCAATCCTAGCTGCAGCAGGCCTACTCTATCCAGGTGCTTGCTTTGAGAAGACTAAAACCTGGGTTCTAATAGGGATGCTGAAAGGAGCAATAATGTTGAATACAGATGTGACAGAACTTTGTTCAGTATATATAGGACTGAAAGAATTCTTCCCTACATGTTCATACAGTAACAGTGATGTGCAAATGGCTCCACAAACTTCTGTTGTCCTGTCAAGGTGCTGGTTCAGGCCCTGACTCTTAGCTAAAAAAATTTCAAAGGCAGTAGGGGATATTTGAGGTGGAAAATGCCACTCCTGCACCAGGGCTTCATTTAAAATAACCTTCCATTTTTCAGAGTTCTGAGGGCTTTTGCCTTCAGTGATCGCTTACTCAGAAATGGAAGAAAGAATGAGAACAGGATCAGTCTTAAGTCTCTTTCCCCTTAATGTTTGAACGTTTACAAATTGCCTGCAATAGATCACCTAGTATCTTCCCAAGAAACCAACCAACTTAAAACAGAAAACCAATCCAGAGGCCATACCAGAAGAAACAGCACAAAACCAGGGAAGAGTTACAGCAGTAATGCAGATGCTGTTCCTATGGAGATGGACATGTGAGAGAAAACATTTATCAGCTCTGTAGTTTTTAGGCCAGAGTGGGAAAACTGTAAGTTTGTGATGAAACCGAAGGAAAAACAGGACAAATGTAGAGTGTCACAGCTGAGGGGCAAAGGCTGTCAGGGATGTAGTAACATCTGGGTGTGCCAGCTGCACAATGGGGCGTCTGTGTAAAATCTGAGATCTTCCACAGTCATAGAATCATAGAACAGTTAGGGCTGGGAAGGACCTTAAGATCATCCAGTTCCAACCCCCCTGCCATAAGCAGGGATACCTCGCACTAAACCATGCCACCCAAGGCTTCATCGTCCTACAGCCCCTCTACACATAAGGCAATAGTTTCAACTCTTGGGGCCCAAAACCAATGGCTCACACACTTTTCTTCTAATTTTAGCCAATACACCTGCTTACACATGTAAAAAAGTTAGCATGAATTGGAGGGCACAGATAAATGCCTTAAAAGAATTCAAAACAAAACAAAAAACAAAACTAAAAAACCCCAAACAAACAAACAAACAGAAACCACCCTGCAAACATTTCCTGCCATTACTCAGAAGTTTTCAGTATCTTTTTCCCTGTTAAACCCGAAGTAGGTCAATCCTAGGAAAGAAATACTAGCAATCTCTTGACAAACAATGGCTTTCAGTTTTGGTTCTTGACTGAACTGAGTTCACTGAATGGCTCTTCTCAACTGCCAAAGACCAGCAAGACCAGTTGCACTTTTCCAGGCACAGTGCCACCAGCAATTCCTTTGGGTTGCATGCCGTCTGTGAGCTATCAGAAACACATAGCCCTGGCAGAGACAGGCTGGTGGAAAGGATGAACCACGGGGACTCTTAGTGAGACTATTCAGGGAGCAAACAGGATTATTAGAAATACACTGAGTACACAGCTAAACATGAACACAAATAAAACAGATCCAGTGGTTTATCAAACTTGCAAACACATGAAAAATACATCAAAATTGTTGGGAAATGAAGCAGAGAAATAAAAACAGTTTGAACAAAATCAGTACTTCCTGTGCTGTTGAAAAAGCACAACTTTTTCCACATGTGGTTCCACATGTGTCAGCTAGGCCAACTTTTTAAATGGCATCTTAAAGAAGCGCGCAAGCAGCTACCAAGCATATGAGCTTCTGTGGATGTATGGCATGTCTGGGATAAAAACCAGTAAAGGTGGGTCAGAAAACTCGGACTGCAAAACTTGGTCAGAGCATGGAAGTGGGAAACTGAGTGCCAAAATATGTTTCTAGGGGTCAAGTAAATGTACTGGATTCCAAAGGTCTCTGGAGAATTATGTGAGAGGAAGAAAAAAAAAGATCACCACTGACAGTTGCATCATGAAACAAATATAAAGCACACCACTTGCAATTTAAATCCCAGATAGCATATCAAAGAAATGCTTAGAGAATACTGAAACAAAAGGTTCTTTCTCATTAGGGCTTAATGAACTAACGCTGCAGCGAGGGAAATTCTTTCCTACATCTTTTTTGTAATTAGATGTGCACTTCACTCACCTCAGAACATCACTCTGATGGGGTTTTGAGGTGCCTTATAACTAGAAATGGATACAATGATCAAATCAAGTACCTACTTTGGAGTTTACCTACTTGTACTGACAGAAGAAAAAACCATGGGGACATGGAAGAAAGAGACTAATTCTGAGAAGTCACAGACCTTGCCAGCTGATAGCCATCCTAGTACTGAAGATTCTATGTTTGGGTAGGTTCAAGGCCAGGTTGGACAAAGCCTTGCATGGCGTGATTTAGTGGGGGGGGGGGGTTGGAACTAGATGATCTTAAGATCCTTTCCAACCCTAACTATTCTATGATTCTATGTTAGAGGAGTCAAAATACAATGCCATAGTCAGTAAGGTATTACCTCCCAAGGCAAAACAAAACCATTCTTGTACTTGCTCCCAAAGGATGATATTGGCAACTGTCATTTGATCAGGAAAACAGCTACATCACCATTGGGGATTTTGTGAGATGAGGTGGCAGGGATGGTGGAATGCCCAAGGGATCAAATGTACAGGACTCGAAAAGTAGAGCAGCACTCAAACATTTAGAGATTCATGTTGAAACAGAGAATAGTTTGGATATAAAGACACATGACAAGAAACGTAGCAAGGTATGAACTCAGGGCTTTTTAACGGATATAGGTAGGGAAGATGGAAGAACAAGGTGATTTCTAACTCAGTGTTGCACCACATATGACATACTTGCTAACTTACCCACAGCTTGCTTTCAGAAGGTAAAACCAACAGAGAAGATATCCCACATCTGAAAGATATTATTACATTATATCAAAGCCTTTGTTAAAAAATATTCATTTTGTGTTCTTTTGCCATGTCAGCCTAGTATGTAGCTACCCAGGATGAGTAGAAGGTGGAAATGCAAGAGACACAGTTCATCTAAACAATAAAGCAATTTTACTAATACCCACAGAAAAATGCACATGCAACTGAAGGATCTTGCAGTCTTGCAATCACCTGCATGTGTAGTAAGCTCAACTAGAACAGGGGGGAAAGAGAGTATTCAGAAACTACTGCAAATTATCAGAAGGTGTAGTTATGAAGTAGCCTACACTTCACCTCCCAAGCCCCTGAAACATTTTTCGATGATACTCTTGGACTATGAGATACCATGAGGTGAATAGAGATGATTTCTCACACAGCAGTCCTCGATCACACAGAGAAAGCTATGCAAAAATGCATTTTTCTTCCTAAGGGAAAACAACATTTAAAGCAACTGTGTAGGAGATTGAAGGCAGAAACTTGAAAGAACAAGAATAAGCTCTGATCAGAGAGGGTCACAATTGCTACTAGAATCCTATGGTGACTTAAAGTTCTGTAGGTGAAAAAAAGGCATCATATATAAGCAATATACCTGGTGGTATTCAAGGCCAGGTTGGACGAAGCCTTGGGTGCCATGGTTTAGTGTGAGGTGTTCCTGCTTATGGCAGGGGGGTTGGAACTGGATGACCTTAAGGTCCTTTCCAACCCTAACTATTCTATGATTCTAACTTGGCTACAGACATTTAGTCACATCTTACTATATCACAGCCAGACAAACAGTAAAGGTGAACTACTGGGTACACTTCTCAGCACTGTAGTGTAAAGAACAGCAACACAGGCACACAGATGCTATAGTGAGTAGGAAGAAGCTGACTTGGAAGCCTGAGGCTGGAAGTCTTCTCATCACTACCATTGCCAGTGAAGGAAAGGACAAACTAGGAAGAACAGGGAATGCTTGTATTGGTTGAAGCCTACTAAGTAACCAAGAGTTGAACAGCTTAGCAGAAGAATTCAAGCAGAAGGCCATGCACAAGCCATTTTCCAACTGTACACTTGAAAGGAAGTGACCGACAGATACCTGCTTCTGCAGGGAATGCAGTGCTGAATTCACTTTAATGAAGCTATAAATCCTGACAGCCCTGTAAAACAGTAATATTGACAATAGAGAGCTTGGGAAAACAGGCAGCCTGTATCTTGCTGACCTGGTCAGCAAGGTGCACAAAGACAACTGACTTGTGCTGACTTCTCCATCTTCTTGCAAGGCCTTTAATGCTAGAATGGTGCAAAATAACCTTTTTGCAACCCCTGCCAAGGTAAATGCCATGTTAATAGGTAATTAGCAGACTACCTAAAACATGTAAGGCATTCATATATATATATGTGTGTGTGTGCATGTGTTTTGAGATGGACTTTGAAAGGGACAGTGTCAAATTATGCAGTCAGGTTATCCAATTGAAGCAGAACTTTGCAATCTGGAAAATATACACTGCCTGAGGTCTTCCTTCCCACTTTGAATTAAGCACCAAATACTGCATGTTCTCACTTCTGTGTTCTGGATGTTGGCATGAAGTTCAGGCTTGCAAAACTGTTTTGGTGTTGAGGATATAGCCTTCTGGTCTTGAATCTGTTCCAGAAGAGGACTGAAGGAGTAAGAAAGTAAATTACAAGTTGAGCTTATTGGAGTTGGGTGTTTGAATTATTTAGGTGCAAAGAGAATATGAATAGTCATTCTGGTTGATTTAAAAATTCTTATTTTAATGAGAGAGAACTCTGTAAACCTGCAGAGGAGTGGCTGATGACCCAAGATGAAGGGTTCAGAGTCAGAGCTGAGGATGTGCCCAGCAAATAGGCACTGTCTCGGAATGCTGTCAGTTACACCATAGCAGGCCTCTGCCTATTCTGCCTCAGTGATCAGCTCTTCTCCATGTTTCTGTTTGCTCATCAGATAGGCCTTCTTGCTCATTTTATATCTGTCAGTCCATCTCTTCAAATAAAGGCATATATTTGTTGAAGATGTTTGACTCGTTTTGCATGGGAGCCAAACACTGATGATAACTATAGCAAATATAATGCACCAGAGCAAGTAAGCTCTGGTACCTGACCACATGTTGAGAACTAGAGGCATTTACTTAGGTATACACTGATAACTGTAGTGATTAAAAAAATGAGATACAGTCCAGTGGGGGAAAAAAAAACAGCACCTACTTGACATATCTGTAAAGGCACAGGGCTGGAAATAGGAGACTGCAACGCCTGCACCTGCACTGTCTGCACCTGCAGACAGAGGAGAAGCAGCATTCTTTTTACTGGCTCCGTCCACTTCAACAGAAGGCTATTTCTCATCTTGAGGAAGAAAAAACAATCGCTGGTTGTCTACCCTCCTTCCTGTTACCATGATAAGTATAAAGCCAAAGGAAAACAATAGAACCACCTCCAAAACCGAACCATGCTACTGGCAGTCATTGTGATCCTGGCACGTGAACCTCTTGAGGTTTGGTGTGTAGCTCACAGTCCAGTCACACAAACAAATCTCTTAGTCTTTAAAATAAACAGGAAGCAGTAGTAAGGGCCACAAAATTAGAGGGTTAGTAACAGTCTTATTTTTTGAGAGATCCCTTTGAAAAAGGCTTATTTCCACAAGTGCTCTGGCAGTGGTACTTATGATGATACATCAAATTTGTTACTCAAAAAGTCATGCAATTTTAGTACATTTTGGTCCATATTCATGTAACTTTTAGTAGGAACATCAATCTAGTGATACATGAATAGCTTTTCCTTCAACATCTGAATGCTTTCCACTCTGCAGCGATCTCCCTCAAGTGCAAACCAGCTGAACACAGACATAAATGGGTGTTTTTTTTCTGCTAAAGGAAGTGTTAGCATAAAATTCATGGCTCAGGAATTCCTTCAGAGCAATGGCTGTACCATGGGATGTCCTTATCCTTACTAAGTATGTTGTATCCAGTGTAAAAGAGCACACAGCACAGAATGAAGAATGAAGCCTGGCTTTATGAAAACAGAAGCTAGTTAAATAAATGTCCCTGGAACTATTTCTCCAGTGGGAATATGAGAATGAAGTAATCCACTTGGTATCTACACTTCCACTTTGCACAACATGCTGTGGTGGAATATTTAAATATGATGCATCCTTTTATTGCCAGGTCAATTACTCTTGGCATTGCTGTGCTTTAGTCCCCCCCATCTGAAATAACACTAGTTGTCAGCTGTGATTTCAGACATAGATATATATGAAAATGCCTTTGTCTTAAAACACAATTGATGCATCTTTTTTGTACTACCGGGACACCTTTGTTGAAAATATACTCAGTGCAGTATAGAAGAATTGGGTAAAAGGAACCTCAGTATAATATTTAATATTGTTAAACAAATATCAGCATTGGCGTTCAGATCTCTCTTTCAGCAGTTATATGAAATGTTGGCAGGAAGTACAGGACAGACAACAGAAGATATCTGGAAATAAACATGGACCCTGTATTACAAACTTACCTATTAACCCTAGGGGACCAGTCATGTTCTTGCTAACACTGCACAATGCTGCTGGGGAAAATTCCAGATAACTTTCAAGATGCAGCATTGCATAGTGAGGCTTTTTCTTGTGCTTAACTTCAAGGTGACAGAAAATCCATTCCCCTCTCAGTCCTTTCCTGAAGGCGGCCTTGGCGCAGCCTGACAGCATTTCCCACGCTGTTCTAAGGCATGATTTGCCACCACCACATCTTCTCACCACTTGGACTTGGGCAATGTTCCAGTCTGATTACCTTTTACCATCACTTTACAGCTATTAGCAAGACACCCAAATGGGTGTTTATGGTGAATGCTTTGTACAGATTTGAAAGAAGCCACAGGTTCATGATGCAGGTAAATCAAGGTGGTATTCGTGGGAAAGCACTATACTATTTTATAGTGGCTTTCATTGGGATTCCTGAGTCAGCTCCTGGTATTCATTTTATCTGAGCTCTTGGAAAAAGTGCTTTTAAGACCCTGTATCCACCATTCCACCTCTCACTTTTTGTTATCAGTGCCATATGTGTGCAGAAGTCTCCAAACTTGGAATGCTGATCTATCCGAATGTCAGTGATTTAAGAGGCTATGCAAAAACTTAGGTAGCCTTCAGCCATCCTGAAGGTTACAGGTTAATCAAAAGATCCATGCTTTAGTGATGGATTCTTCTTTGGCGGAGGGATATGGGCAGTAAAACCAATTACACACTGAAGTGCTCAACCAGCTCTTTCCTGGGATTTTGCTGGGCACCGCAGGTCTGAAAGGTCCGGATTGTTCATCCTAATTCCCATCATTCTCCAGAAAGTTGGGATTTTGCTACAACCACCTGAAAATAATCTCATTTTCATAGAATCATAGAATAGTTCGGGTTGGAAAGGACCTTAAGATCATCCAGTTCCAACCCCCCTGCCATAAGCAGGGACACCCCACACTAAACCATGGCACACTGAGGTGCTTTCCTGCAAATATGGCTTCCCAAGCTAGATCCATCAAAAGTTATGCAGAAAACTTTTAATACCCAGAATAGAGCCTTGTTCCTTTAAATCACTAACAAGAATGCTGGTTTTCACCTATAAAGATACTGCAAAAAATGGAAAATGGTAAACTTTTTTTGCCAAAGCTACAGGTAGTACAAATTTCATGTGTCAAACTATTCTGTAAAGTCATCTAAGTGTTATGTGGTTATTCAGGGAGAACTGAATGGTCTTTCTGCAAGACAAGATGCATTGCCTTGACATCTTTCTACGTGAAAATGGCCTGCAAGTGTTTTAGGCTTAGACATGTCATTTGGTTTCTTTAAGACATGTTTAAAATCTCAATTTCAGAAACACAGTGAAGGTTTGTTGGTTTGGGTTTGTTTTTTTTTCAAGTGTCCAGAAAATGGGTTCATATATTCCCAGTAGGAATAATACAGAGTTGTGTTAGAACTTCCCACTTGAGGAAAATAGAATAGAAAAGGGAACCTGAAGGACTGTGGAAGTGTTACAATACCTTACTGTCTTCCCATAACGGAATTGCATCACTGTGCACTCAGGATCCAACCTTATGTTTGTCAGGGGGTTTGTTTAAGCCTCTCACTGAGTGTTCTGGAAAGCAACTTTCAATTACATTCCATGTCCCAGGGCTCTGTGCAATCTTCACAGTTCTTCCCATGTCTAATCTCCTACATTACAACATATCAATAGAGATTTTTGAAGAGGAGAGTGGTGCTTAATGGAGAGATGACTCTTGGGAGCATGTCAGTACAAACGAGGAATTGCAAAAACTAGGAGATGACAGCTCTTGCAAATGTTTACACAGGTATTTGCCAGTTTTCTGGTTCCTGGTGAAGAGCAGTGCCCACAGAACACTAGAAGGGGACCTAACAACTCAGCTTTCCCCTTGGATGTTCCCGGAGGTGTACAACCCAAATTTGAAGTGCAGTCTTGTACAATGTGAAAGTGTCAGTTCCAACTGACACAGACCCACTGTAGGAAATTGTTCCACCCTGGAGCTACATGCATAGTGAGGTTCAGATTCCTTGGTACCTGTTCCACACCTTTACTTCCTCTTCCTTGAAGAATGCGGAAGCCAATTGAGATTGGAGATGCTGTTCACCTGTGTCTTTGTGCTCTGTATTTCACCAATCTGTATTTCTTATACCAAAATCTGGGTAAGCCATCTCATCTTTGTAAAGTGATTAAAAATTACAGTTCTCTAGTTACAAGTGAGTATGTGGACTCTGTCCTATCTGGCTGAATAGTTACTGTAGAATTCCAACATGCTTTGCTTCTGGACAAACAAAGGCAGAAAAGGAAAGAAGCACAGCTCTAGGATTAGACTTGATGATACTTTTGTCTGATGCCTTGAACTCCTTGTTTGTTGTTTGATAAGGAAATTTACGCAAAACTTTATCTATTTGGGTGCTGGCAGGTTCAAACTTTCCAGGACAAAAAGGCCCAGACTAACACAATAAACAAAGCATATCAAATTCATTTCTGCAAGGACAGTCCAAGTTTTGTAATCTTCTTCAGGCCAAGTGGAAACCTACAAGTGCCAGCTCTATGGTTAATATTTTACAGACTCAAGTAAGAAAGACTATATAAGCAAATGCTTTCTCTTCTATCTCCCAGCTTTCCTGAGCATTTTAACCCACATCATAATCTGCAACCATGAAGTGGGTGACATTAATTTCATTTATTTTCCTCATAAGTTCTGCCAGATCCAGGAATCTGCAAAGAGTCGCTCGAGGGGCAGGTAAGAAAGAACCACTTAGCTGTCTTTGCAGTCTTTGTTGTATCTATTTCATGTTGTCCTGGGTTTAGCAGGACATGTCTTTAATGCAATTTCATGGGCAATTCTTGCAAGCCTGATCTGAAGAGAAGGGAAAAACTTGCTTGACTTGAAAAGAAACTAAATGAAGAAATCATGAGGAGATGGCTAGAACAGGACAACTTAACTGGGTGAGAAAGTCTGGTGACGTCCCTTTGCAGCATCAGTGTCGGGCATGAACAGTTTTGATTATTCAGCATCGGTTACTTTCCAGTGCGGAGAAAGGGGACGCACTGTACTTTTGCAAGTGCTGTAGCTCATATGTGAGCTCCTCACCAGTAAAAGGTGACAGTTTTCATGTAAGTAGGTCAAACACCAAAAAAATCTGCATCTCAATTTGGCCTCCTCATTGTTTCAGCTCTCCCTGTATTATAAAACTTAAGGTGTTTGTCAAGAAAATATTCCTGCAGGCAGTCCTAGACATTTTTCCACTGATATTTTTGATTTTTGATTGAAATGTGACAATTTAACCAAACTCGGTTATCCGGAGCTGGCTGGAAATGCCAGTGAACAGCAGCAAAAAAAAGCTTTTCATTAAAATTTCCTGCACCAAACCCCTTATTGTCAAAGCAGGTCTGTTCTGTTAGATAAGGGAATTACTCTTAATGTTTTCTGAATGCTTCTGAATGGTATTTCTAGGCCAACATGACTGCCCGAGTCTAGCTCATTCATTACTGTAGCCATATGACTCAGTATCTGTTGGATGAATCTCACGGGAGCAAGCCTGTATTTGTTACCACCAGGACCAAGGGAAGGTATTTACCTGCTTTCCTTCTCTTAGAGAGCACAGACGATATGCACTGGTTGGAACCAGAATACTGAATCTGCCAAATTGATCGTTTTGTGTTCAAAAAGAGAAAACTCTGTTGATGCTTGCTCTCATCAAACTACAGCTGCACTCCTTTCTTTGTAGCGTGGACATGATAGTGGTGTTAGTTACTCAAAGGACATGTTTGCTAACTCTTAACAGTAAGCTACAGCAATCATTTTGACTATTTGAAGTAAGTATGTGCTTACAGGGGTAAATCTTGTATTAAAATCCTAAAAAACATATGCTTGGGCTCCTTCAGAAAGATGAGTGCGTGTTAAGCTTTAGGTGTCTACAAACAAACAGACAAGAAGTGTCATCTGAGACATCAAAGAGCTCAAGGTGGCTGAAAAGAGGTTTAGATTGAAGTTCCCAGAACATCAGCACAGATTACCCAGAATGGTGAGCCCAGAGGTGGGATTTGACAAGTGCTCAGCATCAGCTTGGGCTGTTTCAAAACAATGATGCTACTCCCTCAAGTTATTCCCTTAAGAGCTGGATGAATGCTGCACCCTTCTTCAAATCTGACCCAACGTGCCTAGCAGCTATTCTTTAATGGGTCTAGCACAGGCAGGGGGATAGGGAGCCTCACTGTTCTCTTTGCTTTTCTTCCTAGAGCACAAGAGTGAGATTGTCCATCGCTACAATGACTTGAAGGAGGAGGCATTTAAGGCAGTGTAAGTGAACATTCCACTTACATTTTCTGATTGTTTTCCATCTCTGTTGATACTGGAAACTAAAGGGAAACTAAAACACACCATACGAGCAAGTGAAGAGAGTATGTGTCTCACTGAAGGCACTGAGTTAGCCTTACTGTTAATATACAGAGCCTACAAATATGTTAAGACCTGCAAAACTCACTATGACGTTCATGCTCCCTGGGAAATGAACTCCTTGCAAACCTCATGAGAAAACCTGTGTTCCTTATGGGAACACAGTTATACTGGATTGTGACATTACCAAAATAACCCAACCAAACCCACAACAGGTTTTTTTGAGACAATTCAATTATTTTCTTTTGAAATTGGTTTTAGGAATAGCAGAGAGCCCTGGCACAAACATACCAACTGCTGAAAGAAGGCAGCCTGAAGGTCAGGATTTGTAACAGAATGACAAAACCCAGCTTAGTTCACTATTGGTAAAAGCAACAGGAAACTCAAACCATAGTCTGTTCTGTTTTATTTCTAATCTATTATCCAAGACTTTTGTTCTTGGGGAGTAAGGCTGAAAGCCTTCTTCTAGAAAGGAGTTGTGAAGAGGAAGGATATGGGATCTGGTGCTCAGCTCTTCATGGTACTCTATTTAAGCATTTGTGCACGGCATTTGAACAATTTAGCACCTTTGAAAATGTTAGCTGTTATGTTTCTTATCTCCATGTTCCAAACTGTGCTTGGTGTTTCAGTGCCATGATCACGTTTGCCCAGTATCTTCAGAGATGTTCTTACGACGGACTGTCTAAGCTGGTAACGGATGTTGTTGATCTGGCACAGAAGTGTGTGGCCAATGAGGACGCTCCTGAGTGCACAAAGTCACTGGTATGCAATGAATCCTTTGGTATTGTGTTTCTTCTCATTCCGTGCAGCTGCCAGCATCATCCTCACTGAGGGTTCATACCTGATCCTTTCAGGTGTGGCTGCTGTCATTGGCAGTTCTCAGATTTTAGTGATGAAACAAAGAACCTGGATGTGTTGGGTTCTGAAACTGCATTTCAGAAATGCCTCAGTGATCTGTGGAGCCGCATACTGGAGCTCAGATACCACATGCGGGCACATTAAGTTCAGCATTGCCTGGAAATAAATGTTAGCATTTAGTACAAATACCCCAGTGGTAAAATATAGGTCTTACTCTAGATATTCAGGTGACCAAAATGTGTGGGTTATCACACTGGGATGACTTGAAAAGGTATTAAGGTCCTTAGTTTACAAAGTTTTGGAAAAACTCCTGTAAGATGAGGTAACAAATGAAGTTTGTAGGTATGGAAGATCCCCAGGTGTCTAGCAGGCTTCAAAAAGACAGATGCCTCTGTTCTTGTGAGCTCTAACATTCAGACCAAATGAGAGGCCTACATTAGTTCTCCATAAAGGTTTCCCCAACCTGATCATCAAGTAGAAGCTCAAATTCTGCTTCAATTCATCTGAAAATTCAGTTTAGCCAGATTAGAAGTAAAAGGAGATCTCTGTCTTGCACAGAGTATTTTAAATTATAATTAATTTTTTTCAGTAAAGCATTGTAACAGTTTTGATACTGGACCACATAAAATAAAATAAAAACTTACGAAATTATGTTGAAAACAATGGATTATTCTGATTTATGGTCTAAATATTATCCCTGTAAAAAATGTATTTACTTATCAACATGGGTTTTCTTTTACAGAGAAGTACATTGTACATTATACTGTCTATAAGGAATAATTCTGACCCTCAGCATCTCCCTTACAGCCCTCTATTTTCCTGGATGAAATCTGCCAAATCGAAAAGCTCCGTGACACATATGGTGCAATGGCTGACTGCTGTAGTAAGGCTGATCCTGAAAGAAATAAGTGCTTCCTGTCATTTAAAGTCGACAAGCCAGACTTCGTTCAGCCATACCAGAGACCAGCTGCTGATGCGATATGCAAGGAGTACCAGGACAACCGGGTGCCATTCTTGGGACAGTAAGAAAAATGGCCATTTTGTACTCTTTAAACATTTAGGTGTGCAGAAGAGGGATCTCCATGCTATACAGAATGCATGGACGTACAAGACGTTAGAATTTGTGAGAGTTCAACCTCATATCTGCATGTGTAAATCTGTTGCTCAATTGTTAAATAGCCAAAGCTCTGATCGTGTTTTTTCACTCCATGCTAGCACAGGTTTTCCCATTCAAAAATGGGTTTTAAGGGATCACATTCTATGAATCTTGGAGGACTTCTTTTTTTCCTCAGAAAACCCCTGAAAAACCACAGTGTTTCTAATATTTACTTAATAATTTACTTGCTGAAGTCTCCAACTACTCTCATAATTAGAAAGAAGGAAAACAGATAACAGTAAGAAGAATAAAAATCAGCAAGGAAATCTTGGTGAAATGACCACAGAATAATTTTTCACACTCCAAATCACAATTTCAAGTATCTGAGAATGCATTTAAAAAAATCAAGCCATATGCACATCAATCTAGATGGCTGTCAATAAAAGGAGTTAATCCATCTGTCATTGCTACTGAGCCCTGCTTTGGAAATTGAGATTTAGTAGAGCATGCCCATAGAAGACATTGTAGATTACATTTCGGAACTCAAAATGAAAGTTATGGAAGCTCTAAAAGACTTAAGGTCATATGCTGTTGTCATTGGAATATGTAACTTAGATTTTTCTTTTCCTCACAGTTTCATCTATTCGGTTGCAAGAAGAAGCCCCTTCTTGTATGCTCCAACAATTCTTAGTCTGGCTGCTGATTATGAACATGCACTTCAGAGCTGCTGCAAAGAGGCTGATGTTGATGCTTGCTTGGATGAAAAGGTATATCCAATTTTTCACTATGGGTGAAAACTAAGCAAATGTTCTGCTGCATAAAGGTCTCTTCTGATCTTTGTAACAACTCTCCTTAAAGGAAGAAGTGACTTTAAATGGCTAATGTTAAATTACAGTTTATAATTCCAACATTCTGCTTTCCTAGGGTGGTTTTCGGTAAACATTTGTATGTGGGTTTGTAGAAACTAACATGGAGTCAAAATTCACATTTTGGTTTTGTTTTTAAATGAAACAAAACCAAAACCGAAATAATCAAACCATAGGTAGCTACGTTTGTCCTTTTGTCCCTTTGCTAACATGTTATCAGGGAGCTGTGAGTATTGTGCAGATGTGCTGAATCCAAAGAACATGTAGCACTTGGAATTTTTCATCTGTGGTGAACTGTAGCAAGAAGGCATGCTACCAGAGAGGCATGAGGACAAGACAGCTCTCTCTTGGCAGCCTAATATGCCATCACCTCATCAAGTGTGTAGGTGTACGAGAGGTCTCCCCTATTTTTGCTCTATTTGTTGTCCAAGCAAATGGAGGAGAAAGAGTGGTAGAACAGGTAGAATCTTCCTGGTTTTGAAAATCTTGGTATGAAGAACTTGTAGAGAAGGATTAATCATGAGTTAGTACAATGATTCGATAGTAGGTGACTTCCACAGAGCTCTGCTTTTTAGAGAACTATAGCTAAGATTCCATGTTAACCTTGGGAATGGCTTGAGCCTAATTTTCCTTTTGTGCCCAACTCAGTCACACTTGACTTCTGTATAATCACTGCAGTGCTTTGTAAGACAACTTAGGCTCCTTTGAAGCCACAGGCTTCAATCACATTGAAGTATTTGGCGAACAGCAGCATGTCTGTAGAACTGCACTGTACCATAAGGCATAGCATATAGACTGGAAGGTCAGTGCTGATTGCAAACTGATTAGGACGACCTAAGTTCTCAGCAGGTTTGGCTTTTTAGCAGAGCTAACTGGACCAGGACCTGCTGTGCATCTGAAGTGGGAGTTTCAGATTGGTTTTATTCTCAGTACATTAACTGTGACAAGTTTAATGTGACTATGTGCATCCTGTTACTATAGGCAGCTGCCATAAAAGAAAAAGCCAAGAAAATAAGCTTGAAGCACCAGCATATTTGTGGCATCCTCGACAAGTTTGGTGAGAGAACTTTGCAAGCAGAGTAAGTTCCAATCAGTTTTTTATAAAAAGTAGGCTTGTTAACATGAACCTGAAACTAATCACAAGCAAAATTGCTCACTATGAGAAAATTCTTCCCTGTGAGGGTGCTGAGGCCCTGGCATAGGTTGCCCAGAGAAGCTGTGGCTGCTCCAACCCTGGCAGTGTTCAAGGCCAGGTTGGACAGGGCTTGAAGCAACCTGGTCTAGTGGAAGGTGGCCCTGCCTGTGGCAGGGGGTTGGAACTGAATGAGCTTCATGGTCTCTTCCAACCCATAGCTTCCTGTGATCCTATCATTCTAAGAGAACAGTAGCATATAGACTTCCAGATGTCTAGTTAGACCAGTGCACTCATGGTACTTCCTAGCACGCTTTTTATTTATTATTTCTTTTAAATAAGTTGCTAGTTCAAGCCTTAAATCAGTGAGTCAGATTTGGCAGTATCACAGTTATTATCAAAGCTATGTCTTTAAGATTAAGAAAGACTTAATCTTTCCAACAGAGAGTTGCTTTGCATTCTGTGCTTGTCTAATACACTAACATTGATGAGGGTTGACTTATTAGATATAGTGAGTTTTGATTTAAAGGCTTAATTAGGACTATATACACCTGTGCTAAGCAATCTAGAGATCCTTTACAGGTCATTCCCCAGCCATGGGCAATTCTGGGGTGTGATTCTGACATAGACAGCTCAGATAAAATAGAAGAACCAAACGCTTGTTTCTTTCTATTTTAAATGAGCAGTGGGTACTTCTGCAGATGTCAATGCCCTTTTGTTTTACTAACCACCAGAACTTAGATGAGAATAATGAATTAATGTTTACTTCCAACAGTGCTGATCTGCGGTATCACAAAGTGTTAGCAAGATTTCTGTTCAACAGTGAGCTCTAAAACAAATGTATTTTTCTTCTTTTCCACCCAGTACACTTGCTCGCCTGAGCCAGAAATATCCCAAGGCCGAGTTCTCAGAAATTGTTAAAATTGTACAGAACCTGAAGGGTATCTACAAAGAGTGCTGTGAAGGGGACATGATTGAGTGCATGGATGACAATGTAAGCTAAGTATTCGTCAAAACTGTTTACATACTTGACCAATGTTTAGGAAGACAATAATGTGTGCAACTACTCATTCACAGTCCAGGGAATTCATACTCAGCACTGCTGGAAGATTCTTCAGCCACTGAAAATCTCACAGCCAGCTCAGCAGCTTGTTCTTGGAACTAGGCTTTGCGCCAGTTCTGGATCTAGCCCTTCATGATCATGAGGGCAAGGAGATGTTACTTACAGTATAGTGTGTGCGTTTGGCTGAAATCAAAATGTTTATCTCAGAGATTGTTTGATGGTATTTACTCACTTCAGTAGTAAACAAAGCAAAGGGAAGCACAGGCATTTTTCTGCCATCCTCTTGTGTGTACTGCCATTCATGCAGCTTTCCTGTAGTGCCAGGGAACTCTAGAGAGCAGCTTGCATGGGAGGATTAGCAACACTGTGCAACGGTGACATGATTTAAATACTGCCTCTCTGGCTGGAATTTACGTGTGCTTTTTAAACCAGCTGGTGTCCAGTGCTCTGGGGGTTTTGTCATCTATCAGAGCTGGGCACTTGACTATCAGATCTATCTGGTACCTTTGTGACAAATCACTCAGTGACATTCCAAAGTTTGTCTCCTCAAAGTTTCGAAGATCAAGGAAGGAACAACATTCTCCTTGTACCCATGAACACAGTGCTTAGTATGCAGAGGACATGCCTGCTGTTGTCATTATTCTCCTTGATGGAAACAGCATTTCCTTAGCAAAGTGCTAGGTAAATAGTTGACCTGGATGAAAAAGGAAGAACCTGAAAAAGAAGGGGGGATGAATATATCTTTAAATTATTATTTCATAGCTTGTCTGATAATATGTTTATTCTTTAGGCAGAGCTTGTAGACTATATGTGCTCTAAACACGATGTTTTCTCAAGTAAAATCAAAGACTGCTGTGACAAGCCAATTGTGGAACGAAGCCAGTGTATTATTGACTCAGAATTTGATGATAAACCTGAAGATCTTCCTTCACTAGTTGAAAGATACATCCAAAATAAGGAAGTGTGCAAGAGCTTTGAGGCAGGCCATGACACATTCTTGTCAGAGTAAGTAGTGCAAACAGCATGTGTGCTTGCATTTGAATGTTTCTGCAAATGAGCCTCTGTTTTTAATGGACTATAACCTTTTCTACTGCTGGAAAAGCTGTCCTCTTGTATTTTCAATTGCATAGGGAGAACAGAGATGACCACATGGAAGTCTGATGTAGCTCTGACCCAAGTTGAATCCCTAGTTTCTCATTCATGCTTTGTGATTGTTTCTGTTCAGCACTATCCTACTTACTGAATCTGAATTTATCAGTATTTTTATTTGTGGGCTTTGTTCATGCCCACATACATTACCTGCTTAAGAATTATTCTGTCCTAGGGAACTATTTTGTTCCTCTCACATTTGCCTTGCTGGCAGATGACAGAACAACAAAACACATGTGCTAAAACAAGCAAACAGCATTCCAAGCTCATTGTCCATTTACTTGGTCTTATCCAAGGAACTGTCGTTGTAAGTTATTGTGCTATGCATGAAGAAAGCAGCACATTGTTCGGGAGCTCTAACTTTGTCAGCCTGTGTGTCTTTCAGGTTTGTTTATGAATACTCACGGAGACACCCTGAGTTCTCCACACAGCTGATTCTGAGAATTGCTAAGGGATATGAAAAACTCCTGGAAAAGTGCTGCAAGACAGACGACCCTGCCCAGTGCTACGGAAATGCTGTAGGTGCACAGCTTTTCTTGCAGATAACTACAGTGCTTGGTCTATACCTATCATGAAAAACTGGGTTGAGAAGCTCCTATGGAAGAGCAGACAGAAAGCATTTTGAGTGACTAACCCCAGGGAAAGTTAGTGTCCCGATGGGACGCTAAGCAGTCCAGGGACTGTGACAACAGAATTTTCTTAGATCAAAGAATAACTTCTTTGGTCACCTTATGAAATTTCAGACTAGTCTCACAACTGCCTGATGCCTCTGTCTCTCAGAAGTGACTTTGCTTAGCATGAAGATGATTAATAACTAGTTAGATTAATTATTCTATACTGCCTATACTGAGTATGGCTGCTCATGGATTATGATGGAAACCCACATGGCCAGCTCACAGACACTAAACACAAACATTGATCTCCTTATCTTCAACTGAACTGCACACAAGTCACAGCACATATTGAGCCACTGACAGCTTTGGCCAAGGAATAGAAAGACGATGTTCTCTTCATAGTTGATAATCCTATACTTGAAAAATATTCACCCCATTTAAACAAAAAAAACCCAAAACCAAACAAACAAAAAAGCAAACAAGTCCAACAGGTAAATAATTTAAATTAAATTTAAAAAATCTTGCTGCCTTCCTAACTGAGTTTCTGCTAGAACTTAAGTCTCATATGAGAATCAAGCCCTCACTAAGGTGCCCAGGCTATATGGAGGTAATCAGCATTACAAAATGGATATTATATAGCTAGTAAGATTTAGAAGAGCTCAGAAGCTGCATTTGTATGACTGTTACCAGGACATCCTGCTCTAACATTACTAATGAATTCATACTTGTTTGCAGCAAGAGGATTTGGACAAGCATATCAAAGAAACTCAAGATGTTGTAAAGACCAACTGTGACCTTCTTGCTACCCATGGTGAAGCAGACTTTCTTAAAGCGTAAGTACTCAGCATGACCAGCAGGTCAAAGGAGGTGATCCTACCCCTCTGCTCTCATGAGACCTCACTTGGAGCATTGTGTGCAGTTCTGGTGTCCTCAACATCAAAAGGACATGGAGCTGTTGGAACAAGTCCAGAGTAGGACACAAGGATGAGCAGGGACTGGAGCACCTCCCATATGAAGACAGGCTGGGAAAGTTGGGGCTGTTCAGCCTGGGGAAGAGAAGGCTGCATGGAGACCTCCTAGCAGCCTTCCAGTATCTGAAGGGGGCCTATAGGGATGCTGGGGAGGGACTCTTCATTAGGGACTGTAGTGACAGGACAAGGGGTAATGGGCTCAAACTTAAACAGGGGAAGTTTAGAGTGGATCTAAGGAAGAAGTTCTTTACTGTAAGGGTGGTGAGGCAGTGGAATGGGTTGGCCATGGAGGTTGTGAGTGCTCCACCCCTGGCAGTGTTCAAGGCCAGGTTGGATGAAGCCTTGGGTGCCATGGTTTAGTGTGAGGTGTCCCTGCTTATGGCAGGGGGATTGGAACTGGATGATCTTAAGGTTCTTTCCAACCCTAACTATTCTATGATTCTGTGATTCTACTTGCTGATAAATATTCCAGATTGTAAAGAATGGTGCTGGCTGCTTTGGGTGAATTTATTTGGCCTTCTTTTTTCACTTCAGTGGTCTAGCTCAGTAGAGCTTTCATCAAATGTGAGCCAGCAGTCATTTTGATATGACTTTTTCAGACTTCTCATTCGCTACACAAAGAAAATGCCTCAAGTATCAACTGACACCTTGCTGGAAATTGGAAAGAAGATGACAGCCGTTGGCACTAAGTGCTGCCAGCTTCCCGAGAACAAACGCCTGCCTTGCTCTGAGGGATACGTGAGTACATTGCTTTAATCTCTCTACTCTTGGAGATTTCTTCTGTTCTCAAAAAACTTGATTTCTGGTGAGACAGTAAGCTCACAAGATTTTCCATAAGCCCCAAGCTGAGTATCTACCTAAGAGAATTTGAAGTCTGTTAATTCGTAATAAATTGGGAGCCTAAATAGTTGTCTGATGGAAGCTCGTGAAAATTTCAGCTAAGCTTTGCTCTCCCTCAGCAAGCAAAAATAAGTTGGTCGGCTGCTTGTATCTGGAAAAGCTAAATAGTCTCTTAAAAAAAAATGAGATGTACTTACTGATTGTAGCATGATTGATTTGTAGCAGACAGTTGGCAGGCTGAGAAATACTCAGGTTCAGGAATGTATACTTAAGTTTTAAGACCATGTTATTTCCAAGGAGGTGTTGAGATCTGACAGCTTCCACTTCCAGCTATGCTACTGTACCACAAACATCACATCTGTTACTGCAGCAGATGAAACTCAAGTTTGTCTTTCTTTCCTTCTCTTTCCAGCTGAGCATTGTGATTCAGGAGATGTGCAAGAGGCAGGAGACCACACCTATAAATGACAACGTTTCCCACTGCTGCAGTGACTCCTATGCTTACAGGAGACCCTGTTTCACTGCCATGGGAGTAGATACCAAATATGTGCCTCCAGTATTTAACCCAGATATGTTCAGCTTTGATGAAAAACTGTGCACTGCTGCTCCTGCTGAACGGGATCTAGGGCAGATGAAGTAAGCCAAAAGAAATACTTGTAGAAAAGCTTCTGAAGTGTAATACTTGGAAAGGGGGTGCAGAAGGAAGCTGCAAACACCCTGTTTTGTTATCAGACTGGGACTTCACTAACAGCAGCTAAAAAGCCAGATGGAACTATGTGTTTGCACTGCACTTGTCAGTGCATAGCATCATGTGGTTTGGAAGAGGAAAATAAGGTGTTTTCTTCAGACAAAATCAGTCTCTTAGCTGACCTGTTTCAGGTCCACTGCCAGTGCAAATCTTAAGATGTACTTCATTAAGACAACATAAATGTTATTGCAGTAAGTTGTTTTCCCACCTGTAACTGGGATAACAAAAAGCGAAGTGGTAGACTGAGAGTTTGGAATCACAAATAGGCACAAACTCCTCTAGACATAGCAAAACAACAACAAAAAGCCTCATAAATGAGCAGTACCTGCATAGAATGGCATATTTGCAACTGAGAAATCAAACTACAGCAGGTAGTGTTAACTCTATGTTGTGGCTTTGTTTCCAGATTGCTTGTCAACCTCATTAAACGCAAGCCCCAGATGACAGAAGAACAAATCAAGACAATTGCTAGTGGTTTCACTTCCATGGTGGACAAGTGCTGCAAACAATCAGATATTGAGACATGCTTTGGGGAAGAGGTATTTCCTATCTCCTTTAAAAAAAAAAAACCCAACAACAAAACAAAACAGGAAAGGAACATGGGAAACCAGAAACTCAGTAGGAAACCATGCGTTAGGAAAGCAGTTCTGCAAACTCCTGTGATCACTTGCCTGCATACCCTTACAATAAATTTACCTGCAGAGCAGAACATGTGCAATCATACAGATTATAGCCATTGCCCAGTTCCATGTGGAAAGAATGTCTGGAGTTCATGTAGTGCAGTCATCTGCTCAAAGCACAGTTAAATTTTAGATTAGATAAGGTTCTTCAGGGCCTGGTCTGGAAAAGCTGTGTTACAAGCCATAGCTATGAAAGATGTATGTGTAGGATCTAAACTCTACCTCTCACACAAACTTCCTTTCGTGCTACAGATTCTTACAGAATTCTGAAGGATTACCAGTAAAAAGTGCATGTAGACCAATTATCTTTGCTAATAATAATTATTATTAGCAAATATAGATACGTTAGAAGGGGGAGTCCAGGTGATTATGTCCTGTGAGCAGTCATTCAGGTGTTCTTTTCAAACTCATCAATCACAGATACATTCATTCATGCAACATCTGAAATAACCACAGGAGGAGCTGGTCTGTAGCCATGTAGCTGAGCAAGTACAAAGAATTTACAGGAAGCATAAATGACAGTTCCCAATAGCAAACTCATAATCATTTGAAGCTGACAACTCTATTACCATTATCATAAATCATTTATTTATTGAATCCTTTTTTAATATATAACCAAAGTATTGTGCAGGTAAATATATTAGGGAGACTTAGGAAATAATGTATAGTCTGCATCTGCAAAACTGAAAAATACCCAACATACATGAGTGCACAGATTCTAAACTTAGGAAGGACCATTAGAATTATCCTTTGAAACAGAACACAGTCACAAGTTTAAGTTTATAGAAATTCCTGCTCAAGCACCACATACTTTCCTTCCTTGGCTTTTCTCTCACAACTGTTCGTACTCCTTTTTCTAGGGTGCAAACCTGATAGTCCAGAGCAGAAGCACATTAGGAATTGGCGTTTAACACATGGTAGGTAACAGCAGTAATGCAAATATCATTTATCTGTCTATCTATCTAATCTATCTATATAATCTATCTAATCTATCTAATCTATCTACCTACCTATCTCTTTCCACCCTTCTTCTCAAAACTTAACTCCTTCAACCCTAAAAAGCATCCAGCTTTCCTTTAACCACCAAGAAGTTGCTTCTTCTAACAACTGGTTTAACCGTCTGCCATTACACAGGATACAGCAGGTGGGAGGACTACTGGTGTGCTACTATTATACAAAATAATCCTTTCTGTTTCTCCAGTCTAGGTTGCCACTGGTGTAAACATGAAGAAAAATACTTCTGTGTAACTTCTCCTGCCCATTACCTTTTTTCCTTTGGTATTGAATGAGTATTTCATAAATCTTCAGTGTTTTGTCAAACCACATGCATTTCCAGAAACTTTTCAATTCTATCACTTTGAAAAAATGAATAATAAATAAAAGCGTTATAAATCGGCATCTGTCCTCGTCTGCTGGTGACTACCATAAGATAAAGCTCTGCAGTGCTCCCTACACAAAATGGTTGCTATAAGTACTATGTAAGGGCAAGGATGCCATGGGTTTTTTCCTGTTTCTTCCTCTTGGAAACTAGATATGAAAGAACAGAAAAGGTGCTAACACATTTAGCTAGGCTTTAATACTCTGATTCAATTAGAAGTTCATTTTAGGCTTTACTTCAGCAATTATAATCACACAGTCTAAATAAGATGACTGGCAATGAGATCCTATTCAAAGGAAAAAAAATCATTTTCTTACAACAGTCCCAGATGGAGTATCCCTTTGCTTGCAGAGTTGCAAACAGATCTGCTTTTAGACACTTCTTTCGATGTCTGAAGTTGGTTTTTTAAACAGCTTTGGCTTTAGTTCTGTCTCTTGAAAAAGCTTACATCTTCAGGAAGCCTTTCATTTCGANCTTGCAGAGTTGCAAACAGATCTGCTTTTAGACACTTCTTTCGATGGCTGAAGTTGGTTTTATAAACAGCTTTGACTTTAGTCTTGTCTCTTGAAAAGCTTACCATCTGAATCATGCCTTTCATTTCAGGAAGCTCCTAAGAGAGAAATATTTCTGTTCTATGCCACTAAAGCAGCATGATTTTCTAGCTTATAGGTAGTTTCACTTTAACAAGGACCCTTGCATAACCCCATAACCCTTGCATAATAAGACATTTCATAAGGACAATTTTCTTGGCCTCGACTCTTTTGACAAGTTCATGAACTGGAAATGTTCTCCAGAACCACAGAAGTACACTCAGAATGAAACATTCAGAGGCACTGGTTTGAAAACTGATAAGGAAGCCTCATCCATCTTGTTATGATTGAAAAGCTTGAACAGTCGATCACTGGGAGTCATAGTGAGGTATTGGTTGATCCCGTGTGACCCCACGTCATTCACAAACACCTCATTTGAAATGTACAGTTTTGTGAATTGAGGCAAGAATCATTTCTCAGTTGCAGTGAAGCACATTTCCCCTTAGTTTAAGGGAGCAAAACAGACTCTCCGTAGACCATTCCCATTATTTAATTCACCACCCAGTGAATTCACCACCCACCAGCTGACAGTCATTCACTGCAGGTAAAACTAACCTGCTCTAGATTACTGAATTAGGACGAGTTAAGCTTGTTCAAGAAAGAGATATGGTGATGATTCTGATGCATGGAAATCAGCCCTATACCACAAATCTATCAAGAAGTGGGGATTTCTCATTCGATTTGCAGCTACTCCTCACACTGGAACACTGTAATGATTCTTACGTGTGCTGTAGCATGGGCTGTGGCTTTTCAACTGCACTTTGAATACCTCCAAATACAAAACAGGTTAAAGGTTCCATTAAGATTTAGTAACTGAAAATGTGCATATAATGTGTTTGTCATTTTGCTGGCTCCAAAAAGATATGAAATTAATAGATATATGATTTCTAGCCTGCATTTATCATTTGTCAGTGCCGAAAAGAGTAATGTGGCAAGAGAATGGAGTTGAGTTCAATATCAATATAGCAAAAATATGTGGAAAGAACGGATTGCTCTCCACCCCAGCCCATTTCTACAGTTTGTAGGAACCCATCTCTTTCTTTCTTGCACATCACCATAACCATATAACCATAACATATAGCTATGCCAAGTGCAAAATCCTACACCTGGGTCAGAGCAATCCCAGACACAGCTAAGCATTGGCAGAGAAGAGATTCAGAGCAGCCCTGCAGAGAAGGACTTGGGGGTGTCAGTCAAGGAGAACATGAACATGAGCCGGCTGCAGTGTGCACTTGCAGCCCAAAAAGCAACCGTATCCTGGGCTGCATCCAAAGGAGCGTGACCAGCAGGTCCAAGGAGGGGATCC
>NDXB01017837.1:4727-47582 GCA_002631895.1 Agapornis roseicollis
TTTTCTTTTTTTTTTTTTTTTTTGAGCTTTGTGAAAAGTAGCTACTTATGAAGAATATGCCTACATACTTTTTTAAAGATATATTTCAGTGATCTGAAAGGCCATTTCATATCTCTGGTACACAACAGGGAAGTCTGATATGGAAGTAGCAATCTGCGTTCTTTGGAGAAATTAAAAATACAGGAGGGAGTAAGCAATCTTCATGAAATGGAAAACTTGGAAAATACAATGTTTAATTTCTTTTTTGTATGACATTGAAATGTGCTTATCTGAATTGCTGCGGTGCCTCACAGATGTTGCAGGCCACTTACCATGCACTATGTTCGTTTTATAAAGCTAAACCTCTCTTTCATTAGGTAAGGGTGGTGTACTCACAACATACTGGTGGTTCAGGCAAAAGAAAAAATACACGGCATCATGTGAGATACAGACAATTAAAGAACTCTGTTATGATAAGAATAAAATAATTATTAAATAATATAATTAATAATATCACAATAATGTAATAAATAATAAACATTATAGTAATATTCCCAAATGACACCTTTAATTTATCATATTGTAATCTATCTCTTCCATGTGACTTTGCACTCAGATCTTAACTACTTCCAAATAAACCTGAACTCTTCTCAAAGTACATGCAGAAATTATGTGGCTAATATTTTGCTTCACCACAGAAAATTCAGGAACAGCTATTTGCAGGAACAGAGCCTGTAAAATCAGATATGGGAGCACAACTGAACATTTGCCAGGTGTTTGTGTCTGACTTGGGCACTTTGGCTCCAGATTTGGATGGTAGCACAGCCCAGACCATTAGCTGTAAACCACAACCAGCAGAAATCAGGGACGGCACCCAAGAGACGACTGTAGTACCAAGGGAAGCAGGATGATGTTTCTGTGTTTGTCTTATAAGCGTCACAATGAGAGATCTTTTGAGGAGCAACAGCACTGAGTCTGAAGACACATTCCAACACCTACAGCTTGCACAGATATTCCTGTCAGCAGCATGGCATGGACAGATTCAGGTCTAACTAAGCCAAAGGAATGTTATAGAATGACATGTAATTATTATAATATGCAATTTAATTTTCCACAATGTAAAACATATGGGTTTTATACTCTGTTTAAACATGACTTTGAAAAGAATCTGCAATAATATTTATTCCTCTTTCTCCAGCCCAAGAAGCACTAAGCATTTTGGTAAAAAAAATATATATATCCAAGAGCCAGGTGTGCTGCTTTGCCATGGTATGCGGGTTTTGTTTACAACTCCAACAAAAGTTATATGTTTTTTTGTTTCTCATAGTGCATGCTAGTAAAAGAGAAGTGACTAGGCAGCAGGGGGGAGGGCTGCCTTTTTTGCTTTGTCTTGCTGTGAATGCTGCACAGCAGCTTAGGTGAAACTCTTTGGGAGGGAAAGGAGGCTAGATGCATTCTGGGATGAGCCATGTCTCAACTACCTCTAGATTGTTAGACTACAGTTTGAATGTTGCTATTTTAAGCTCTATTTTGTCCTTGCTATTCTTCTTTGGAATGTGCAAACAATCACAAATGTACTTTTCTTAGCTTGATTTTTTGTGGATTTCCTGTTGATGTCTTGTAGATTAAGATCAGTTTATGAAGCAGTGAGTGAGAAACTCTGCTCTAGTGGCAAACAGAATGTAAAGAAAACTGATGTACAGACTTTTCACGGCTGTTTAGATGCTATGCAGCCATGTCTAGTCTCTCCATCTCCCCCTGCAACTATTCCCTTTAATTTTGTCCTTTCTCCTTGTTTATACAGTTATCAAACTGCTTATAGCTCCCATTGTTATTCTATGATGCTGAACAAGATTCACCTCTGATCTCAATTAGGGCATCTGGGTGCTACTTTAACACACACAGTAGTGTGTCACCTGCCAGATGAAGTGTGTAGTTTTGCAGTCTAGCCTGGTAGTAGCTGGCATAATAAAGAAAAATGACCATACTCTGTACAGGAAAAGTTTTTCAGCACTAGCACATAAGATGACAAGTAATCTGGACAGGCATTATTATGGGCAGTCTGTAAGTGATGGACAGTAGTGAAGTTTCAGTAGTGCCATAATAATTTTATGAAAGCCATTACAATGCATTATGGTATTGGTTGGCATCTGAAAACTCAGCAAGATTCTTTAAAAGAATTACATTACTATATTTTTAATCACATTGTTAACAAATAGGTCTACAATATGTCCTGGATTTATCCTATATCTTCTATCTATAGTGACTATGGACAGACAGTGATGATTTTTATGCATCTTCAAACAATGACTTTCCTCTGGGTAAGGACACAGCTGCCGAGATATTTTTAAAGGGTTGAGTGCCAAGAAATACCTGAAATGAAACCACAATCCTTTGAAATTCCCCATTTTCTTCAATGCAGTAAGGATTTTGTCTGTGTTAGGGAATTTCTTATAATCCAGATAGGTTTTATAATTCAGGTCTTATAATTCAGGGAATAGATCCACAGAAAATACAAAGTGTAATGACTAAGAGTTGATTGCATTCAGTATATAGAAACTCAAAGCCTTTCTTTAGCTTTTGACTTCTGTTCCAGCATTTTGAAAAATTACAGTTCCAACATGTTTAATATATTTTTTAGTCATCATGCTTCTTGTGGGAGAAAAAGGAGGAAATTAATGGCTTCAAGACAAAACCATGCAGCAGAAAGCAGAACTCTGCACAGTGACTCACACTTTGCCTAAGTCACTTCGGCTGGGGTATAATAGTAGCAAAGCCTAACAGTGTCCAACAAAAACTAAAAGTTAAAGAAAAATTGATATATCTTTGACCACATGTGACAGAGTGAAGCTCATTTGTTAAAAAGCCTTGAGCAATATGGTCTAATGTGAAGCCGCCTCTGCCCATGTCAGGGGGGTTTAGAACTAGGTGATCTTAAGGTCCTTTCCAACCTTAACTATTCTATAATTCTATTATATGATTCAGAGATAAATATATGTTCAGGGTGGTTAATTCTACCTTTTTACTGAATAAGTATGTAACATGCAGTTACAACATCTTAAAGAATGGAGAATAAATTAAAAGCATAAATAAAGAAAAAAAGTGGCTGCTGGAAATTAAAATTGCATTTCAACATTGTATATACATTTTCCTTAAACTTTTAGGAGGTAGATGAGGAGTGCATTCAGTAAGACTTATGTCCCTGCGGATATGATGTTCAAGAAGAAAGAGAATACAATAAATAAATTATTAATAAATTATTTATTATAGGACATATTTTCTTGTTGTGGTTTAAGCCCAGCTCTGTCTCAGTCCCCTGCTTCCCTCCCCAAGCTCCCAGAGGGTTGGGGAGGAGAATCAAAAGAATGTAACTCCCACGGGTTGAGATAAGAACAGCCCAATAACTGAGGTATAACACAAACCACTACTGCTACCACCAATAATAATAATGATAAGGGAAATAACAAGGGAAAAGAACACGACTGCTCACCACCTGCCAACTGTTACCCAGCCTGACCCTGGCAATGATCTAGCCCTTCCAGGTAACTGCCCCCAGTTCTACCTCCTGGGCATAACGTGCTGTGATATGGAATACTTCTTTGTCACTAGGGTGTGTGGGAATGTCTCCCTCACAGGCTGACCACCTGAGGAAGGGAAAAAAAATGTGTAATGGTTATACACTTCTATTGTATACCTCCCAAAGTACAGAGGTGGTGACCACACTGGGAACGCAAGCCAGATCAGTTTCATGATCAATGAGTCTACCGTATTATAAGTCATTACCATAAAGTACAGTGAAACAAGAACCTTAGCCCAAGTCCCTCAGACGATAAACACTAACACAGCAAATACCAGCTGTAAGTAAGGTAAGACATTCTGAAACTGTGAGATTCAGAGCAACAACTTTGAGAGCCAATAAATCAGCATTGTGATGAGTGATTATTAATCCAAAAAAATAAATTCTTATCACAAATATGATTAGACACACTCTGTTGAGATCTGTTGTTATCTGAACCCTTCATGTCCCATGTTGGGCACCAAAATGAACTGTAGTGATTTAAACCCAGTGAGCAATTCAGCCACACAGCCCTCACTCACTCTCCCATCTTGGACACCCCCCCCACCGTGGGATGGGGAGGAGAATCAAAAGAATGTAACTCCCACGGGTTGAGATAAGAACAGTTCTGTAACTAAGGTATAACACAAACCACTGCTGCTACCATCAATAATAATGATAAGGGAAATAACAAGGGAACAGAATACAGCCGCTCACCACCCACCGACCAATACCCAGCCTGACCCCCGCAGTGATCTAGCCCTTCTGGGTAACTGCCCCCAGTTCTACCTCCTGGGCATAACATGCTGTGGTATGGAATACGTCTTTGGTTAGTTTGGGTCAGGTGTCCTGTCTCTGCTTCCTCCTCGCTTCCTCTCCTTCCTGGCAGAGCATGAGGCACAGAAAGTCCTTGGTCAGATTAAACATTACTTAACAGCAACTAAAAACATTGGTGTTATCAGTGCTGCTCCCAGGCTTATAGTCAAAAACACAGCACTGCACCAGCTACTAAGAAGGATTAAAATGACTGCTGCTGCTGCTGAACCCAGGACACAAGTATAGGCAGAAAATTTCTTGTCTTTCTCTAGTTGCATTTCTTGGCTAATTCACTGAGAATTTCTACCTGAATCCCTGACCCATTTTTCTTTCCTGCTGAGCCTTTATTTCATGCTTGGATTGTTATTGCCCCATCCCTGGCAGTGTTCAAGGCCAGGTTGTATAGGACTTTGAGCAACCTGGTCCACTGGAAAGCATGCCTACCCATGGTGGTAGGGGGGTTGAAACTAGATGATCTTTGAAGACCGTTCCAACCCAAACAATTCAATTTTTCTTATATGATACTACTATACCTACTTTGGCAGATATCCTTACTCTGGTTATCTGTAACACTGTTGTTAAGGTGATCATAGAATCATAGAATAAACTTATAGAATAGCTACAGTTGGAAAGTACCTTAAGATCATCTAGTTCCAACCACCCTGCCATGGGCAGGGACACATCATGCTAAACCATGCCATCCAAGGCTCTGTCCAACCTCACCTTGAACACTGCTAGGGATAGAGGATTCACAACTTACCTGGGAAATCCATTCTAGTGGCTCACCACTCACAGAAAAGAACTTCCTCCTTATATCCAGTCTAAACTTCCCCTATTTAAGTTTAAACACTTGCCCTATCACTACAGTCCCTAATGAATAGTCCATCCCCAGCATCCCTATAGGCCCCCTTCAGATACTGGAAGCTGCTATAAGGTCTCTACGCAGCCTTCTTTTCTCCAGGCTGACCAGCCCCAACTTTCTCAGCCTCTTTTCATACGGGAGGTGCTCCAGTCCCCTGATCATCCTCGTGGCCCTCCTCTGGACTTGTTCCAACAGCTGCATGTGCTTTTGATGTTGAGGACACCAGAACTGCACACAATGCTCTAAGTGAGGTCTCATGAGAGCAGAGTAGAGGGACAGGATCACCTACTTTGACCTGCTAGTCATGCTGATGATGCAGCCCAGGATACGATTGGCTTTCTGGGCTGCAAGTGCACACTGCAGTCGACTCATGTTCATTTTCTCATTGACCACCACCCCTAAGTCCTTCTCCGCAGGGCTGTTCTGGATATCTTCTCTGCCCAGCCTGTAGCTGTGATCTTCTTTTCTAATCACCATACAACTACACTGCACTTCCTTATCAATTTCAAGTTGCTTTGATCTTTGTACTGGGATTGGTATTTGGTGCATCATACATGTGACTTAGAACACAGTTCTGCAAATCATCCTAAGAAGATGGGATATCAAGAATGGGATTCAAATTTGTTGACCATTACTTGTCTCTAAATCTGAAAGTAATGCTCTTTACATTTAATTTCTTTCCTCAATATTTTGTCAGGGCCCATAGCCTTTGGTAAGTGAGATTGTTGGTTTTGTTTTTCTCTTTGATTGTTTGTAGCTTTGTTTTTGGTTTGGTTGGTTGGTTGGTTTAGTGTTTGTAGTATCTGTAGCCTCTAAATCCTATATTATAAGAAACAATTTTTTGTTTCCCTCTAAGACCACTCCATGTGGAAAAATTGCTAGTCACCAAGACAAATTATACAAGATCTTTTTTGAATTACTTTGACTTCCTTCAAAAAGCTGATTCTTTTAAGGCTCAGTAATTAAGACCCTCAGTATTCAAGCTGTTCTCTCTCATTCTTTCCCCATCCATTTTTTCCTCTTGGTTCTCTCTTGATTTAAACCTGTGGACAAAGATCTCACAGGTGCCTTTGTCACTTCCTGAGTGTAATTATCAGAGGGAAGGTATTTCTTTTCATCTGCCACCTTAGACAGCTACTTTCCAAAATTTCCTCTAGAGGTCAATGATAACCCTTTCCTTTACTGAAGTAAAAATCAAAGACAGTTATGCAAATAGCTAGATTGGTCTTTTATTATGTGAACTCTCCACTTATCACTATTTATTCACAATATTTTTATTGCACAATGTGACATGCAGTGTGATAATGCAGAGAGCCTCAGCTTTTTACCTAAAGAACCTTGTAAAATACTTACCCTGATTTCTTTGTGGGAAATGATAAATGTTATCAAATATGATGACATGGAAAAAAACTGTAACTGATTGTCTTTTAAAAACACATCTTTGATTTCTCTGCTATACATCATAAACCCTCTGTGTGGTTTTAATTAAGGTTGGTGATACAGCATTAAGTAGTCCACAGATTCTGTAATCTATGTTTTTACCATTCAGAAAGCTTACTGCGTGAAGATGACTCATTAAAAAAAAAAGAAAAAAGAGGAAAAATAAAAAAGGTTTTGAGCAAATCTTTCCAGTGAAACATTTTTGTAGCATCTTTACTTCATTATTAATGTCAAATTCAGAAGTGGTTATATTAACATTCCATAAATGAAACTCAGAATATACCTCCAGATCATATGCATAAATGGCTTCTAATACAGCTTTTCAGGTGAAGCAATTTAGACATCACTTAGATTGCTTATTCGAACTGAAGGGAGAAATTGAATCTATTTTCCTGAAGCTTTTTCATTTTCCACATCACTTTCTGTATTTCGGCTCTCCTTCTGGTGGCCTGCCCCATGTAGGTTGATTTATTAATCTGGTGTGTAAATCTGAAGAAAAAGGGGGTTTTGATGAATCTGTTCAGTAGCTTGGACTTAAAATCTCACAGGCAGACACTTATGCTTCTGTGTGACCCCATAAAAACAAAACGTGCTGGGCAGGCTCTTATTTCAGCTTTATGGACAAACCCAGCAAAGGATCATCCAAACCATGCCTCTATTTCTTATCTACATATATATATTAAATATATATTATATATATATTTTATATGCATATTATATATATTCTATTTATTATTATTATTATTGTTAGATTATCTTAGGGTCCTTTCCAACACTAACTGTTCTATGATTCAATGATATACATTTGTCTGTGTATGTGATCATATGGACATATATACAACTCTTTATGTTTGTCTTCCATGTGGTGATGAAGAAGAGGATGCAGGTTCCTGACGCATTGACAAAAGGCTGCTGAAATATTACTGTATGATCCCTGTGTGGTTGGATCCAGGTATAACAAAGACACTTTGTATTGACAGATCACAGACCATGCCTGTCACTGTATGGCAAAGATAGCTGGAAAGTTACTTAATATACAGTTCTCAACACCACATTGTAGATCAGTGATCTATAAGATTGCAGTACTAAGAGAACTGTTATGGTCTGTTGTGCACTAAATCTAGCTGAAAAATTCATTACATTTTCAATTATATAAATGTGTTCTCACATTAAATGACTTTTAACAGAATGGAAACAGTTTTTCAAAGTGGAAACCCAATTCTTCTAGATTAAGACAATCCGAAAAATTATAACACTGTGCAAGCTGAACAATTTTTTTGCGATGAGGCATTTTCTTCTTCTTGTTGCCTTGAAAAGAGGATTTTTTTTTAGATAAAGTAAACCTATTCCATTAGCATATGAAGTTTTAATTAAAAAGAAAATAGTTTTCGAATTATTAAATCAAACGTTTTCTTACTTGGAAAATGGGTTTATTTTCCTACAATTTTTTTGTTTTTTAACTGAGAACTCAAAATCTCCAAAATTTTTGTTGATTATGAAACATAAAAAACAATGAAGAAAAAATACAGGAATAATAGTTTCTTGTTGCTTTGAGGATTTGAAATGCATATAGTGCAAATCTCTACTTTCTCCTACTGAATTGACAAAGGGCAAGTAGCAGTCTTACCAAGTTTAATTTTGAAAGAGATTTCACAGCACTGGAATGCTCCTAAAATAAATGTACTATAGAGCATGAAAAGATCATGATCAGCACTAGCTGGGTTCCTCGAATAGGCTAATTTTTCCATGACATGATACTTCTTGCTGAACAAAGACTACAGAGAGATTATGTGACTTACGCATACATGGAGGTTGAATACCATTGGATCAGTTAACAGAAGTTAACTTTTCTTGCTTTTGATCCACTTTATGTGATACACCATAATCAAAAGATTTTCTGACATATCTTTAGTCAAGTTCAATCTCTGGTATTGCAGCGCCTGTGAAAATGTACTCTTACATTTGAAGGCACACACAGCAAGTACATGCACAGATAAGTAAAAGAGACTATCCTTTCAAAATATGTGCTTGTACAGGAAAATCAAAGAAAACAGCATGGGAGACAGGCCTAAGAATTCAAAGCAAAACTCCTCTATACTGCAGTGAGCTGTGATTTAACAAGATACCAGCATAAGAGAATTTGCTGTAATAAAATATGCTCCTGATTACCACATTGCAGTCATTTATTTTCCTTCATGAAGCAAAAGAGCAACTCTCTGAGAAGCTGCAAAGAAATATACACGCTCCTAGGGGAACCTACAGGCTTCTTTATTGCTTGCTGTGTACTGCTGAAATGTCTGAGCACCACATGACGTTCTATTGAAGTATTGAACAAATACATCATCTCAAGTCCTGAACTATTATAGCCATGTCAGCACAGTCCTGCAAAACCTAAGCTCAGTAGCCCTGGCCTAGTTCTTCACAGACACTGATATTGATCCAGCTTATTTTGCACTTGCAGCAAAGCTGCTGACATGAAGACTGCCTTGCACATCTGTACCATGTTTCTAAATATTTCTGGCTTCATTTGTAGAAATGGTAGTGTATAGTGGTGCAATAGATTGAAATTGCTTTTCACATATTAAAATTATTTTACTTTAATTAACTTAAAATTATTTGTATCCACAGTGCTAACAGAAAGATAATTCATATATAGTTTTGGCTCAAGCCCTTGATTCTAATTTTGTTCAAAGGACCAGCTGAGTATCTCTGCACATGCAGAGTCAGCACAACCTAAGGTGCAACAGAACATCTGCCTTCTGTGTTTTCCACTCATTTGTGGATGAGGTGCAGCTATTGCAGCAATCTCAGTGAAAAAATATTGAAGAGATGCTGATATGCCCAGCATGCAGCTTCATTCTGTACTCTTCTGGGAGGAAAGCTGTACTTTCCCAGTCCTTTCCACACACAGAGCAATGAGGGATGATATTAACAAACAGGAACTATGGTTGAGATTGAAAACACTATCCAGAAGACAGAAATAACTTTATATAGGCAGAAAAATAAGCCTTCTAGCTCTAAAGGAAACATTCATCATAAGTGGCTTCTATCGATCCTCTTCTCATGCCAAGAAGTCTGCAAGCTCACAGAGCTGAAATAAATACATTTACTGCAAGCGATTCCATCTTCACATGGCCTAAATAGTGATTTGCATTTAGGCGAGTTTTGAATGCTTCTAATAGCCAGCTCTATGCTCCATGCCTGGACATTGCAGACCTTTCTGCTCTCTGCCTGGGTGACTTTAGCCCTTCCTTGGCTTCAGGGTTCCTAGAAGATCTGAACTGCAGAGGAAGGTGGATGATAATCCAATGAGTTCACAGATAAAATCAGTTTGGATAGTCACTTATTCTTTATCACAATGATCTCACCTGAGTTGCAGAGATTTGGACACTAAGCCAGGAAGGAATGTTCCCTCATGTAGGTATTTGAGGGGCTGTATCTTCAACAAGGTAAAGTTGGGTCAGACATCTGCCACCAGATTTCATACCAAAACAGAAATTATTTTTCTCTTAACTAGATCCTTAATCTCTCCCCTTTTGTAGACTCTAAACTGGGTACCAGCTGTTTATCTCTAAGATTAGACTGAGGAGTTCTGCCATCCTTATTTATTGTGGTGTTATGGGATTCTCCAGTATTCATCTAGTTACATCATCTTTCACTAGGTTCAAGTAGCTAAAGACCCAAAAAGATGTAAAGAAGTGCAGAATAAGAATAAGATCTCACTGTGAACTAGGGTCCAGTATGTGAATGAAGACCTTGCTCCACCCTCCTAGGAATACAGAGTATTGGCAAAGTGTCTATGTCTCTGTTATTCCCTTATGGGGCATTCCACTGGGCACTAAGAATGGTCCAACACTCTTATTTCAAAATAGAGTCATAGTTATTTCACTGTGACTATATTAACGAGCCTGAGCAAGATGAAGTATTTTCATTACATTTCCACCCCCTCAAGATGCTTTCCAGCCTCCCTTAACTATTAAAAATAAAGCAGAACTCTGATGGGTTGTAAAAGACCTTTCCAGAAACAGGGAAGTGTGGTGTGGGCAGACCATTTTGATAAGAAAAACTGAGGAGTGGTGTTGTGTGATGAAAAGTACTAGCCTTAGGTTTTGTGTTTTTCATTAACATAAGTAACTAATGCAATCAAAGAGTATCTGTACTTATCTAAAACACAGAACACCACACATAAGAACTAACAGTACCTAGGCTTTGTTCTTTTTTTCATGGAAAAACAAGTAATGTCTTTGAAGATGGTAGAGTGATACAGATTTACCCCTGCTGATAAAATGCCCTCATGTGAATAGCCTCCATTTGGCACACCATGGGTATACGTAAACTGAAGGACCCAGGAGCACTTTCCTGTTCTCAGAATAGATACACACACTTGCTGTTTCTGGCTTGCACATCAGGATCAGACTTGTGTGTGTACACATCCTCTTTCCTTCAGAAGAAAAACAGGCATGGAGCATGGGTCTAGCTAAAAGATTAATTTTCTTTCATGTTCAGAAAGGTGTCAGTCTTGATTAATAAGGGGTCAGCATGCTGGGTAGCAGGGTGGAGCATACCTTATTATAACTGGTATGATCTGCACCTGCACTTTCTTTGGAACTTAGAAGTTAACAGAAAATTTATTTTTTCAGAAATAAATCTACAGTATAATAGTGAAGCACCTCCAACACCATCTCTCCCCCCCGCAAAAGACTACAAACCCCTACTGTACTTTTTGCAGATTGGTTGATGAAGCAAATTTGTAGAGTTACATTGGTTGAGTTCCTGAGACAGATGTCATAGTAGATAGGTATGTATCTTCAAGTTGAAACTCTGTATTCTTGATTAAAGATGCCCAAGCCAGCATATGGCTGAATAGCTATACATTATCCTAGAAAGTCAACAAGGCATTAGTGCTAGAAATGCTCTCACAGCAGGAGAAGAAGCAATGATTATGTTATTTTGGAGCAACTGGCATAGCATGGCTTTCACCAATGGAAAGTACACACTTTGCTGGTTTAGGTCCCTCCTCCCAGTGTGTCACACCAGATGTTTTGCTATTCAGCGGCTTTAAAAATGGTGATAGATTTGTTAGAATTGCCTTCTCTAGCTTTGAAAGAAAACCAGTTTCAAAAAAGGGCCCTGAAATCTTTCAACAAGATGAAACAGCTGCCACACAGGAGAACTAACAACAAATCAAGTCAAATGTGCTCTACATCCTTACTGGTATTAATATGTCTGCTGAGGAAACACATGTACAGCAACCATGGAACTAAATTTTGCTAATTCATGCAGAAGAAATGCTTCATTCTTCATCAAGGTAGAGTATTTGGGGCTTGTAGCATGACAAAGATACTGATGAAAGACAGATGTGTTGACAGAAGGGGTCTGTATCAGGCATTTCAAAATGTTATTTCTTCATTTTGGAGGACAGAATCTTCAACAGCTTCAGTATTTATGGATAATTTACAGAGAAATGAAGCTTAGATCATCAAGCCAGAGAACAGAACTAACACTGAGTCTTCAAAGCAGCCATACAGTAAAATTAAGAAAATAAAAGCATCAGATCCCTTCTAACATGAAGTAGTCAACAGCATTCTGTCACAGAAACCCACTTTCTGACTTGGTGAAAAAAATAGGTTTAAATAGGCTACTCTTTGTAAGTAAATAGTTAACTAAGACACACGGGTAAACTTCATTATTCACATTATTAATGAAGGTAGAATTAGAAATACATAATTAAAGTAATTATAATTAATACAATCCAATATTTGGGCCCAAACAAGCTGCTAATGTGTCACGGGTTTTTTTGCTTTTCTACTTTTTCCAAATAATGAAAACATATTACACTGCAATGGGTACAGAGGGTGTTTTGACTATGTAGACAATAGTTTAACCTTCTATTCAGTGCAACTAATATCAGATTTTTATACGACCCTACACAGGAAAAAAAACGATATTGAAAAATGTTTAAAAACTGCTGATTTACTCTTTCAGTTAGTTTATTCAGAAGCATTTTTGGGACCATCAGAAATAACAAGCTCCATTTTCAAACTTTATAAGCTTCTTCCATAAGGAAGAGAATGAATTGAATTCTCTAACTTCTTGTGATTGTTGTTAACTATGTTCAATAAAGTTTAGTTAGGTGTGCAGTAAGTAGAATCTCTGCAAAGCTTTTCCTGTATGCATGTGCGCAAAAGCAAACAAAGAGATGGGATGATCAGCAGAACCTGTTGGAGCAGTTTTTACAGTCTGTGGGCTGCTGAATAAGTGTGGAGAGGTCTGAGCTCAAATCAAGCAGTTACAGTGGTACAGCTTTATGCTTGGAATACTCTTTAAAGTAAAAAAAAATAAAATAAATTATTAGAGCACCTCATCTGAGCACCTGCATGAGAAAAGCCCTAAAATTTCTTCAAATTATTTCTTAAGCCCATGATTTATTAAGACAAATAGGTTATAGTCTCATTAAAGGCTCAGTCACCCGAGTATATATATGCAGTGAAGCTCTTTGTGTATTCAGCTATTTTGGCAAGGAAATTTTGGAACCCCTTCTCCACAAAGGCATTGCACTCCTATTATAGCTGTTCCACTTTCACAATGGAGCAGCTGTTGACACATGATGAAGACTTGGTAGTTCTATTTTGACATCCAACCCTGCAGTTCACAAGATACTGTGGTCACTGAATCACAGAATCCTAAGGGTTGGAAGGGACCTCGAAAGATCATCTAATCCAACCCCCCTGCGAGAGCAGGGTAACTAAATTACATCACACAGGAAATTGTCCAGGCAGGCCTTGAATATCTCCAATGTAGGAAACTCCACACCCCCCCTGGGCAACCTGTTCCTGTGCTCTGTCACTCTCACAGTAAAGAAGAACACTTAGAGCTTTTATCAGCATTAGAGAAACCAACCCACATTCCAAGTCTACTTGACCAATGGAAATTTTAGAAGTAAAATTAAAATAACTAACCAATAGTAGATGACAACATGAAAAAGTGCTCGAAGACAACTGTTTTGTGTATGTTTTCAATGCATCGTTTAATTTTCACGCTTGTTGCCTAGAAACCCTAATGTCAAGTACATTAATATTGCTTATATAAATAAATCTGCTAAGGACTAATTCTTGAGAGATTTCTTCATATTTGTCATGCTAGAAGCATCCTGAAAATTGCAAAATGGTTCATATAATATGATGTGACATCTACATGACACAGATCAGCTGTAATACCTGTTCTGAAACAGATTGTCTGAGGGATGGTTACCCTTCACTGGGTCTGGTTAGTCTCTAAGGTGCTCTGTCCTGGATTTGGATATCAAACAGTGTTCATAACACACCAATGTTTTGGTTAGTGCTGAGCACTGCTTGCATAGCATCAAGACTTTCTCTTCCCACTCTGACCCTTCCAACACCAGCAAGTAGGGTGGTGGGTGCGCCACAGACTGTGGGGTGACACAGCTGGGACTGGCTGAAAAGATACTTTCTACCACATGACATGGTGATCAGCAAAAAAACCTATTGTAGATGAAGAGGAGTTGGTGAGGGCTGGTTTGAAGGTTGGTGGCTGATCCAATACAAGCTGAGCTTTGATCTGCCTGTGGGAGGTGGTGAGAAATCTCTTTTGCTTTGATTGCTTTTTGGCTTTTGTTGTATTTTCTCTCTCTTCCTTCTACCTGTCTTTGTCTTGAGTCATGAGTTTTCTTGCTTTTACTCTTTCTGTTTTCTCCCTCTGTCATGCTGGGGATGTGAGTGAAAGGCCAGCTGTATGGGTAGCTGTTGGCTGGGATAAACCCACCATATATGCATAACATTAAAAAAACAAATTGCTGGCAGGGTGTGTGGGGGTGTGTGTTTTCCTAGTTTTGGCTGGGATAGAGTTATTTTCTTCCTAGTACCTGGTGCAGTGCTGTGTTTTGGCTCTAGTCTGAAAACAATGCTGATAACACACTGATGTTTTAGTTGTTGCAAAGTAACACTTATTCTGATCAAGGACTTTTCAGTCTTGTGTTCTTCCAGTGAAGAGGGGCACAAGAAGGCAGGAGGAAACAGAGATAGGACTAAACTAGCCAAAGGGGTGTTTCATACCACAACATGTCACGCCCAGTATATTAACTGAGGGGACCTGGGCAAGAGGAGTGAATTGCTGCTTGGGGACAGTCTGAGTACCAGTCAGCGGGTGGTAAACAATTGTATTGTGCATCATTTGTGTTTGTTGTTTTCATTTGTTTCCCCTGTTAAGTTTTATATTCTCTCTCCTTGTCATTTCCCTTATGATTATTACTACCAGTAGTATTGTGCATTAGTTATTAAACTGTTTTTATCTCAACCCATGTGTTTTACAATCTTTGATTCTCCTTCCAATCCCACCTAGGGAGGGGTAAAAAGAAAGGGTGATCAAACAGCTGTGTGGTTCTGAACTACTGGCTAGATCAAAAACCATAACTGTGTGTACCAGAGAAAGGAAGTAGGAATGGAATCTTATCTTTCTGATATAAAACAAACAAGCAATATTTCTGGTTTTGGATCATTTTAATCCCTATGTCTCTTGAAAGTCTCTGTTATATTTTCTTTCATGGCATACTATTAAAATTCCCTTGGAATTTGACAAAGCTAAGTAATTATAGCCCTAAAACAGCCAAAGTATGAATTTGTTCACCTTGATGTATCCTTCTTCCTTCCAGTTAACTCATATATGGTTTGGTTTTTTGGGTTGGGTTGATTTTTTTTTCCCAACCCTTAGGCTACTATAAAATTAAAATATAACTTCTCTCCTTCCTTCCCCTCTCCCCAAACCCTCTTACTTCAATTTGTTAAAGAATCTAATGATAAATAGCAAACTTTACTTCTCCCAGGCCCACTTAGCAAATTCATATTTATGCAGTCCTTGAAGCAGGACAATATTTGGTAGTACATGATGTTACACTGTCCTGCTTTAGAAGGCAAATGGCTGCTTTCAGGATTTCTGCAGGATTTCAGCAAGCATTGCTGCCTCATGCCGAGGCAAGTTATGGACAGTCAGCTGTCCCTGCTGCGTTTCTCCAAGCACAGCAAAACAGGCTGCTGCTTGCAAATGCAGAAGACCCCTGGCAGGCACAAGCTGAACAGACACCAGGAGGCCCTGCCTTTCCCAGCAGGATTATCACAGTCTTTATGTTTCACCTCTCTTCTGTTATCAGATGTGAAATTGGGCTTTGCCCATATTCCTTTTCCCTCACTGAGTACTGTAGCTGCTGTAGCCACACACACACTTCTGTTCCCCTTTCCCTCATTCCAGTATATGCTTTTCACTGTGCAATGCATAAATAACATTTGAAAGATTAACAGCAGACTAATTAATTGTAAAAGTTAGAGTCTGATTCTGAAAATGCATCACTTTCAGCTTAATTGCTAAATCCTCTTTCACAAACAAAAATGTTACACAAAGACGTTATTAATTTTATATTCAGCTGGTTCTAGTTATCATATTTTCTGGCACATAAGGAAACAGAGATTTGGCTTGCCATAATCATCAGTGAGAAATGCTTTTTTTTTTTTTTTTTTAATTCATCCTGTTGCATCTTGTCTGCATCTACGTATTTGTTCTTGGAGACATATGATCGTTAAATACATCTGAACTTAAATTCAGTGATGGCTCTCCAAAAAAAAAAAGACTTTTAAAATTGACTGAATACTGTGTTTTCCTGAGGAACAACAATATAAAATATGTAGCTGAGGCAATATCTTGATGTACCAGTACTATGTATATCGATCTTTGCTTGATGAATATTAAGACTCATGAGAGATGAAAGACTTAAGAAATACTGTGCAGTAGCCAAGCTGTCCTGCATTGTTTCATTGCACATATATTAGCATATTTTATAAACATCAAACACAAGACAAATACAGAAAAATGTTATAGATCTTCCAAAATGCAATGTACAGCACAAAACTCTATGTTTATGTAAGGTCATATGCCATTACCTCATCTGACAATTATCCACTAGAAAATCACATTTGTGCTAGATTTCACAAAATCAGACAATGCTGACTGGATTGTTGCCTCCAAAACCACCTCAAAATTCATCTAAACAGAAGCATTATGTTCTCTAATGGTATTTCACAATATATCTGTTCTTTGAGTTTGATTGTCACTGAAGACAATTAAGTAACATAATCACTTAACAGTAATGGGATGTGAATTAGGTCCTTAACAAGGTAGAAAATGTAATAGTGTTAGATATGTCAACAACATAAAACCACAACAAAAGTTTACAGAAATTAATAATTAAGGTCATCCACTGTGATTGCAATATATAATGCTAAAATGCCTACCTGTTGTCAACCCCCACACACACACCTTGACCACTAGCACTTTATGACTATTTTATTCCAAGTTACTTGACTCATATGCACAAAATCATCCCATTTGTATTATGGACAGGTGTATTTCCACTGATCCCAACAGGATACTCTCCTGAGCATGACAAATCACACAGCTGTACTTGTTCATTACACTTTTTAATTAACTAGATTTCCATAATTTATTTCTCATAAATTAATTAAATTAATGAGATGAAAAAATTCTGAAGGATGTACACATTTTTAAATTAGACATTAAGGGCAATTAAAGATTATATGTTAGAATGGACAAAATTCATATAAACTATTCCAACAAAGGATATGAAACTCAAGTAGTGACAAATTAAACTGATAAATCAAATTAGTATTATCTCACAGTGAAACATTTTATCTTTACTAATCTTCTTTTCTCTGGAAGGTGATTTTATTATCAGCACAGAACATTAACTCTTAATAAAGACCTTATCAATCTGCTGATCAGGATTTATTTTGATCAAAATACAGTACAATATATGGAACAGTCACAGGTATTTCTAAACTAAGGAATTTTGACAGATTCATTGCTGAAGTAGAAAGTCAAAGATTCCATCTAGGTCAAGATAACTCCACAAATTTATTTTTTTTTTCTTAAAGGTGAGTCAGTGTGAAACCTTGGTTTGCAAAAGACAATGACATTGCCTGAGTTCAGACTTTTAGCCATGCTTTAAAAACAATGACAGGAGTCACAGACAGCTGCATTTTATGTTTTCTCCTATATTTGTCATATTATTATCTCTTCTTCATCTCAGGGCCTTCTTCCTTAGTTTTAATGTGAGTTCCACCTACTTTCCCTTCCTCTTCTCATATAAATGATCCACCAATTCTGCTATTTTTTTCCTTAGTTGTTAGTAATGTCTTATCTGGACAAACAAACATACATGTTGAAGAGGAACATCAGATCAGTCAAGGTCCTAGGGAGCTAAAATAAGATATCTAAGACAGAATAAGCCACAAGAACTCTTCTGGTTTCACCTCAAGCCATCAGAAATTGTCTTCTTACAAACCTGACTTCTCCTACTGTAACTTTAAATTACTAAGGCCTTGTGTGGTGTATGTGTTGAAAAGAAAGATAATACCTGCCTGATGAGCTCTGTCATGAAAGGCATACATGGCCCACTTAGTAAGTGGAAGATGTGTCGGGAAAAAAGTTTGAGAAACCCTACTTCAGAAGACAAACTGAAGAAATTGTTTAAAACAAATACACAATTCAGCAGAGTGCAAAGTGTTACGCTTGACTTAGTTAAGATGAAGGACAAAGTGACTAAGCGGGTCTGCTGAAAAGTGTATCTATCTTAAATGGTGTGCATGTGAACCACTGTGGGAGTCTGGAAAGCAGTATGATTCACTCCTTTCCTTGCAATATTATGTTCAGTTTTGTGTACTTTCCCATAAGAAATGTAAGGAAGAGTATGGAGACAGAATTAATATATTGTGAGAAAAAAATGAAAGCTTTTTTTTTTTTTTAAAGTGAAAATTCATAAAGACGTAGATTTTCTACATAATGGATGAATAATCGATTATCTGAGATCACTGGAAATGAGAGAAGTCAAGAATGCAATGCAGAGCAGAAGATATTAAGGTTTCTACTGTAAGACGCTAAAATAGATTACTTACAAGGGTATCAACTTTATAAGGTTGTTTAAGAACCATGACACCATCTTCTGTTGCAGATGAATTAGACATAATTTACCTTTCCTGGGGATAGGTGCAGGAATGAGATCAAGTCTTGCCATTGCTACCGGCTCTGTTTTCTGTGATCTCTAAAAGAAGCCCAAGGCCAAATGAATTAATGGAAAAATTAAATGTAGGTCAGATGCTGTTTTGTTGTCTGTTTTTTTTTTTCCTCCACAGATGAAAGTTTAAGTACCTGAATATTCTGTGGTTTTGAAATTAAATCCTCAAAAGCCTTTTTCAAAACCTGGAGAAAAATAGTAGAAGAAACCATTAACGTAGCTGTCCTTAGGAGATGTGGTAACTGTGTAAGAAATAAGGAAAATTCACCCTTTGGAAACTTGGTTATCAGTGAAATGGGAACTGCCAGTCTCTAAGTGCTCCTTTGAAAAAGGACTCTTGGTCTTTTACTGAGATAATCAACGGGAGATGTGAATGTAGCTCACGTACATGAAAGTACTAGTATGGATATGGTCATTCATTAGGAAAATTAATCAACTGGGTTTAGGTAATTTTTGAGGGAGAAAAGAAAAGCAGATGAACTTGCAGCCTTAGCTGATTGATTTATCATAGCTTTCCTGGGCTTTCCTGCTTGAGGAAGTCTTGTGTATAAAAACAATATTCAGCTAAGAACAGAGACTGCTGGCTATTTTGCCTGAGACAGTAGGAGAAAGACTGCTGTGAAGTGTCTGCATTTGTTGGTTTCTGTCTAGGACCATTTGGTAAGAAATGAGGAGAAGATGCAGAAGAGACAGAGAAACGTCTTACTTTTTCTTTCTCGTTTTCTTTTTCTTTTTAATTGTTTACCTCTTCTTTAATTTTTTCTCTTCTCAGCACTTCAGTGCAATAGGATTAATGTTTGAGGTCTTTGAAATCTTCTTTCTCTTCATGATTTTAATTTTATATAAAATTACTAATTTTATATAAAATCATTTGAAGCACTTCATTGCTTAATTTCAGCAGAATTCTGATGTTATGTTTGTTTATGGCCTTTCTCTTAGTATCTATTTCATTTGGTGAGAACAGATACAATAAATAAGTTTGATATTGAAAAGTTATCCTCAAATTTCAAAGCAGAATAAGAAGCAAAAACTTTTTTTGTCATGATTTATGTTTGGCAAAAATGTTTTTTATTCTCTGGTAAAAAATATTTTTGTGAAAACTTATCTTTGCAAAACATGCCAACACATTTTTAACCATTTATAAAGGTCTAAATACTAAATAACAATATATCTGGCTGCAATCACAAGCCATTCTACTCACACTGTCTTTTACTATAATGCTTATTTACAGATTTCCTGAATGTGTAGCTGTATTCACATTGAGAGCTTAAGCAAACTGTGCTAAAAAATATCTAAAGGTACAGAACAGCAGATACAGGTCTTTGGTCCCAGCTTTTTCTTTGCAACTTTCACTGAGGAAAGGGCAGCACACAGTTGCAAATACCCCATAGCAAACCAGGTGTCCATCCAAGAGGCAGATTAGCTATCTGTTTCCTCAACTACTCTCCTCTTCATTGGCTGAGGGAAAGGGAGCTGCGCCAGTCCTGCATTGGCTGTGCTTAGTGTCATATGAGATGTCCCAGCAGCCAAAGGGTGGGTCTGAATAATGGTAAATGTATCCTTTGTCCACCAATCCCCTTGTGCGCTACAAAAGTTGGTATTTCTAATAAGGATTCTCTATGATACACAAAAAGCACTGTTAAGCACTGAAGTGGTCCCCTCCAAGCATTCCTGCAACAGTGTTAGCAAGCTCCCTTGGCAGACTTTAGAGGCATTCTTCCATGGTTCTGACTTGAGCTGCCTGCTTTCCAGCAAGGTTTTGGTGGTTGTTTTTCTGTCGTTCTTGGTTTCTTCTGCATAGGCTGATTGTGTAGCTGCTTTCGTCTCACTGATTTTGCTGTAGAACAAAGTCTGTGTTTTCATTTCTGCAGACATACACATGCATGCATAAAAAACAAAAGCCATAGAAAAATATGGAATTGAAAGAACTTAAATAAGAAAAAAGCAATCCTTTTCTAAGGATTTCTATCTCCAAAATGAGATCAGCTTTGGAACAAGAAATATTGTATTTATTTTTCTGTTAACCATTTATGATTCAGATAAGTACTTTGTAGGTTCATTGCTGATAAAGTTAGAGATAAACACAAAATGTGTATGCAGTTGCAGATATTGATGTGGAAGATTTGGTATACATTTTTTGAATGCTGGAGAAATGTTGGCATATTTCAACTTTTATTCTTTATTGTAATGACGATGAAACACAGAAAACTCCAAAAACATTTAAAAATAATTATATCAATGTTGTGGTTTAAACCCAGCTACACAGCTCGTTCACTCACTCAACCCCCCCTTTCTTGCCCTCCCCTGCTTCCAGAGGGATGGGGAAGAGAATCAAAAGAATGCAACTCCCACAGGTTGAGATAAGAACAGTTTAGTAACTAAGGTATAACACAAATCACTGCTGCTGCCACCAATAATAACAATGATACAGGAAATAACAAGGGAAAAGTATACAGCATCTCACCAACCACTAACAGATAACTCACGACACCCCACCACACTCAACTCTGCCTGAAAACCTCCTCCAACTCCTCCAGAGTACTAGCCCTTCTGGGGAACTGCCCGTAGTTCTACATCCTGAGCATGACGTGCTGTGGTATGGAATACCTCTTTGGTCAGTTTGGGTCAGGTGTCCTGTCCCTGCTTCCTCCTGGCCTCCCCTCCTCCTTGGCAGCGCATGAGACTCACAAAGTCCTTGGTCAGAGTAAAACACTCGAGCAGTAACTAAAAACGTTGCTGTTATCAGTTTTGTTCCCAACTGAAAGTCAAAACACAGCTGCACCAGCTACCATGAAAAAGAAAAAATGACTGCTACTGCTAAACCCAGGACAATCAAAATTGTCATTGTTGGTTTTCATATAAATTAAAACCTTATTCACATAACAGTCTCTGTCAAAGCTTCTATCTCTTTGTACAGTGGTTGATTAGGTCCTACACCTGGGTTGGAGCAATCCCAGGCACAGTTATGGGTTGGGCAAAGAGGAGACTCAGAGCAGCCCTGCGGAGAAGGACTTGGGGGTGGTGGTCGATGAGAAAATGAACATGAGCCAACAGTGTGCACTTGCATCCCAGAAAGCCAATCGTATCCTGGGCTGCATCAAAAGAAGCGTGACCAGCAGGTAAAAGGAGGTGATCCTGCCCTTTGACTCTGCTCTGCTCTCGTGAGACCTCACTTGGAGTATTGTGTGCAGTTCTGGTGTCCTCAATATGAAAAGGACATGGAGCTGTTGGAACAAGTCCAGAGGAGGGCCACGAGGATGATCAGGGGATCGGAGCATCTCCCATATGAAGACAGGCTGAGAGAGTTGGGCTGTTCAGCCTGGGGAAGAGAAGGCTGCGTGGAGACCTCATAGCGGCTTTCCAGTATCTGAAGGGGGCTTAGAGGGATGCTGGGGAGGGACTTTTCATTAGGGACTGTAGTGACAGAACAAGGGGTGACAGGTTCAAACTTAAACAGGAGAGGTTTAGATAGGATCTAAGGAAGAAATTCTTTCCTGTGAGGGTGGTGAGATGCTGGAATGGGTTGCCCAGGGAGGTTGTGAGTGCTCCATCCCTGGCAGTGTTCAAGGCCAGGTTGGATGAAGCCTTGGATGGCATGGTTTAGTGTGAGGTGTCCCTGCTTATGGCAGGGGGCTTGGAACTAGATGATCTTAAGGTCCCTTCCAACCCTAACTATTCTATGATTCTATGATTATTGGTGAACATGTTTATTATCTTGAAGATTAATATTTTGTTCAAAAAATTCCAACCAGCACTGCTAAGATTATTAGCTTTTGGTTAAAAGATGGCATTCGTAAATATGTATACAAACCAGCAACATGTTCTGAACACTTCTGAAATTATTGAAGTCAAAAGCAATCTTAAAATATTGCCTATGTAGTAACTAAAAATATTCTTCTGAGGGAAGAAAAAACTAAAGTATGCTCCCAAGAAAGAGTAAACATGAATTACTGGTACAGAAAGGGCTTCACTTAAATCGCAAATGTTGCATAATCTTTTCAGAGCAGAGGCATTTATGGAAGGCTTGCCTACATAATGCTTCTTGGATAAAAGTTGCTTCTGACTGATTTTGTGAACATAAATGTTAAGGAAATGACACCACTATAGCTTTACAGACTAAAAACATAATTTTCCAAGCCAAGGTCTTTATTCTAAAGTCATTAGTAGGTAGGATGATTCATTCAAAATGTAAAAAAGTAAAAAATTAGAATATTTGTATAACTTATAATGATTTATGTTATGTGCGTAGTAAGCCCCTTCCGAAGTGGTGTCCCTAAGGGATCGGTGTTGGGACTGGTCTTGTTCAACATCTTTGTTGCTGACATGGACAGTGGGATTGAGTGCGCCCTCAGCTAGTTTGCCGATGACACCAAGCTGTGTGGTTGGGTGGATATGCTGGAGGGAAGGAATGCCATCCAGAGGGACCTTGACACGCTTGTGAGGTGGGCTGATGCCAACCTCATGAAGTTTAACCATGCCAAGTGCAAGGTCCTACACCTGGGTCAGAACAATCCCAGGCACAGGTACAGGTTGGTCAGAGAAGAGATTCAGAGCAGCCCTGCGGAGAAGGACTTTGGGGGTGGTGGTCGATGAGAAAATGAACATGAGCCAACTGCAGTGTGCGCTTGCAGCCCAGAAAGCCAACGGTATGCTGGGCTGCATCAAAAGGAGCGTGACCAGCAGGTCGAAGGAGGTGATCCTGCCCCTCTACTCTGCTCTCGTGAGACCTCACTTGGAGTATTGTGTGCAGTTCTGGTGTCCTCAATATCAAAAGGACATGGAGCTGTTGGAACATGTCCAGAGGAGGGCCACGAAGGATGATCGGGGGATTGGAGCATCTCCCATACGAAGATAGGCTGAGAGAGTTGGGGCTGTTCAGCCTGGGGAAGAGAAGGCTGTGTGGAGACCTCATAGCAGCCTTCCAGTACCTGAAGGGGGCCTGTAGGGATGCTGGGGATGGACTCTTCATTAGGGACTGTAGTGATAGGACAAGGGGTAATGGGTTCAAACTTAAACAGGGAAAGTTTAGATTGGATATAAAGAAGAATTTCTTTACTGTAAGGATGGGGAGGCACTGGAATAGGTTGCCCAAGGAAGTTGTGAATGCTCCATTCCTGGTGGTTGGACAGAGCCTTGGGTGGCATGGTTTAGTGTGAGGTGTCTCTGCCCATGGCAGGGGGGTTGGATCTTGATGATCTTAAGGTCCTTTCCAAACCTAACTATTCTATGATTCTATATACAAAAGTAATTTTGTACAGAAAACAAACTGTTTTTCTCTTGTGTTTCCAGTTGCATTACATTTAAACTGGAATAACTAAATGTTAGCTCATTTGAATTTCAAGTTTTACTGAACCTGATTATAGACCACCCAAGGTAACACAGTTGGATTCTTATCCAGCCCATTCTTTGTCACTGAGGGAGACAGCTATGTTGCTTCCTCTTTTCATTCTTTGACCTCACTCTGATTATTTTGACTGCAGCTTCTTATTGTACCTGCTCTCATCCTCCTTGATGCTTGCTTCTTTTCCTTGGGCTCACTAAGGGTATTTGTTTTCAAGAAATGTAGGTAGTGAAAGAACAGACCCTTTAGAGAGGTAGTTAATTAGAAGTCCCTCTGTTTGCTATAAGTAAACAACTTCAACTATAGCCATTCTTTTTTACTTTGAAAAATATATTGTTAATTGAGGAGTAGATTACAAGAATAAAATAGCATGTGAGATTTAAATGTGTAGATAAATATCAACACTGTTTTGTAAACAGGCATTTTCATAACCCACCTGGAAGGTTAAGCTGTAATAATAACTTAAGTATGGACACAGGGTTATAACTATAGAGATAGATTTGACGTATGTGTAAATTACTTGCATTTTGATCCATGGAACATGCTCATGTGCAGACCAAATAGGTTTAAAAATGATTGGAGAAAGAATATATGTCTAAGGTAGATGAAATAAAAGGTAGAAGGCTATTTAAAGACTTTATGTGCATGTACATGCCATTGTCTCTGGCTCTTATTTACTGTATTAGCTAAAATGTTAAGTTGAAAACACAAAAAATTGCTTCTTTACAAAATTAAAGAAGTATGACTCATCCCTGTTTTCTACATCAATCAAAACTCTTCAGAGTTTAACAAAGAATTATGACTTATAACTCATGATTTTTTCCTAGATTAACTGTGACTTGCTATAAAATGATTGTACACTGACTAATCAGAGAAAAAATAACAAAATACCCCACATAAATCTAAAATAATAAATGTTTGTAATTTATCCAAGTAGAATTAATCTGACCCACAGCCCAATGGCTGTTTTCATTGTAGGATCTTGTTCAGGTTGACTGCATGCAAAGAGTGGGGATAATAGAAGAGCAGGAAAGTTGGGATCACTGCTTCTGGGTTTGATATTTAGCTTAATAATCGGTAAGTTGTAGGATCAAGTAGCAAGAAAAGTCTCACCCTATTTCTACAGTTCTACAATGGAAACTTGAAACTGAGAAAACTATCTTCATGCTAGAAATGAGATCACAGCCTTTTTTTTCTTTTAAACCCCATCAAGGACAAAGTTTTACGAATGGTACTGCTATGACAGCATTTGCAATAACTGCCCCGGGTTCAGCAGTAGCAGTCATTTTTCTCCTTCTTAGTATCTGGTACAGTGATGTGTTTTTCACTTTCAGCCTGGGAACAATGCTGATAACACCATGTTTTCAGTCCTTTCTCAGTAATTTTTACTCTGACCTAGGACTTTGTGAGTCTCATGCTCTGCCAGGGAGGAGAAGAAGTCGGGAGGAAGCAGAGACAGGACACCTGACCCAAACTAGCCAAAGACATATTCCATATCACAGGAAGTCATGCCCAGTATATAAACTAGGGGCAGTTACCTGAAAGGGCTAGATCACTGCTCAGCTAAGGATGGGTATCAGTTGGCAGGTGGTGAGCAGTCGTGTTCTTTTCCCTTGTTATTTCCCTTATCATTATTATTATTGGTGGTAGCAGTAGTGGTTTGTGCTATGCCTTAGTTACTGAACCATTGTTATCTCAACCCATGGAAGCTGCATTCTTTTAATTCTCCTCCCTATCCCTTCGGGAGCCGGGGAAGGAAGAGGGAGGAGTGAGACAGAGACTGCATGGTCTGATTTACGGCTGGACTTAAACCATGACACTAACCTTAACTTTTTTCTTTGCATCTGCATGTTATATTTTATCTTCTATGCATGTTGTATGTATTTTTGTACAGTAATTGTCCTTTCTATAGTCAACACAGTGGAAGTCTGCTTCATACCTAGGCATTCTGTATACTGTGCTTTGCTCTATACAGCACAAATAATGAGTGAAATAAAATGAATGCTAGACACTGGTCAATTATAAACCCAGGGGGTTATGCAAGCAGAACACTTAAAAGTAAAACATAAAAACTCTGCTTCTTCCAGATGCTTTCATCTATATCTGAGGGAGGCACAAGAATTGACCCTTGCTGTGTGTTTGTTTTACATGTATGAGTAAGCTGACCATTTATTCTTGTTGGCATGGTTCTTACCATACACTTACATGCCTTATACACAATGTATCAGCCATACAGATGCATAGCTTTGTATGTGACCTATCTGACAACATTTAATTAAACTTATAACATAGGAACTTGGGTGGGTTGCATTATTTTTGATCATAAAAAATTACTGAACCAGGTCCTTAGGCATTGTATGTAAGTCCACAGTTTTCAGCAGAGGTATGTTGGTATATATCAAAGAACCTGGTGTACAGCTTATGCTAAATTCTACATTCTTGTGCTATGTAACTGGCTCACGTCTAAGTAGTGTTTCATGTCATTACCTAATTATCAAGTAAGGCTTTTTCAAGCTTACGGTACTTTTATAAAATACCTGCACTAAACTACATGGTAGATGATACCACTCAGATTGTTTATGTGGGAGTCAAAAAGACTTGTCCTGGCTGGCACTCTCACAAATGTGGCACGACCTCTCTTTCTGGGGAAAACTCCCTGTTAAGGCTCTTTCATCAAGCTTCATCAAAGTACAATTCAGCCATCCATAAAGCAGCTGTAGAGGGACTAACGGTGGTCAAAACTCCTGTGTTCTGTCCCCATGCTTAGATAGATATTCACCTGCAAATAGTTTCTAAGGAGAATAAGCTACATCTTTCCCCTTGTTTTGAATATTCCTTAGGATAAAATCTGGTCCACGAAATTAATATTGCAGAGCTCAATTACCATCAGTGTTTTACCCCCAAAGCTGTCTTTTAATTGCTATTCAGGTTTTGAGTTGGTTTCTTTTAGGTTTCATTTCAAGAAATCCAGATGACACATGTAATCTCTTATTAATGCACTGGGAAAATGTAGTTCTCAATTATGGTTTTCCATGTGTCTATTTTACAGATGACTAAAACATAAATTAAATCAGTTTTGTTTTCTGGTACATTTATATAGCTCAGGAATACACCTTCCATCCCAAAAAAAGGACCCGTAAGCCTTTGTTCTAGAAAGAATGCATGCATTTAAAAATTAACAAAGATTTCAGATGCCAAGTATATGTTCTGCCTCAGTACATTAGTTCTCTTCTCTCTGTTGGTTCTCTTACAGAAATGCCTGAAAACTGAAGAAAAACATGCATGCATAGAGCTTTGCTCTTTGGATATTAGCTGTAGAGATAAGCGAACTTGTTCAGAATACCTCAGCAAGACTGCACAAGTACAGCATCAGAGACAATAGATGGCAGTCTTAATCCGTTGTGTTAAGAGCACTGCAGAAATGTCAGCATCTTTTGCCCCACACCCAACAAGTCACAGCTATCTTTCAGCATTTTGTAGGTCAATGTACAAACATATTTGAAAAGTTCATTTTGAAGATCTTTTCTTTCTACAAGCCTGGCTTGATTTACATGTGCCCTGCTAACTCTATAAATGGATATCAAGGTGAGGACAGACAGTATCAGGAAGTGGATAGTTTCATTTAGCTCAGGAGAACACTGCAGCATGAATATAGAATATTTGGTACTGTGGATATCTGGCCTCATGAGCAAATCCTTGGTCCCCACATAGATACGCCCTCTGCAAACCTTTCTGGATAGATTTGCTTTGCACAGTTCACAGAGAGAGAAACCTGATCTCCCTTGTCCCTTGACACAGAGAGAGAAATCTGATCTCCCTTGTCCCTTGCCTGGACAGCATTGCCAGGAGAAGGTCATGCAGGAGGACCTATCTGCCTTCCTTCCCTCAAGCCAAAGCTCTTGTATAAACTGATCAAAATTAATTTTGCTATAAGCTATGACAATTTCCTCTGCTTTCTCTCAGGAAATGTTGACTAAAGGACGGGTCTCCAAGGCATTTGTGGCTGTTCACATGCAGGGAAAGGCTAGGGTTTTCTTCACTCCTGTGAAATGATACTGAGAAATAAAATCCTGAAAGAAATTTCTTCCTTCCCTGCACTTTTACAGCAGAAAACATGATTAGACATCTTGCACAGGATTGGTAAGGGGCTTAATTAATTAATAAATCAATTAAATCACTACTACTACAAGCAGCTGCAAGCTTACTCTCCCACTGATAGTTTGTTCTGCTATCCTCAGTGGGTAGACCCTTAGAGACACTAATACAACTTCTTTGTGCTTTTTGCAGTGTGTTCTGAAATTTAGTCCCAGAGCATCTTTGTCAGTAATCAAGAATACATTGAAACATAACATGCCTCACCATCATAGCCAACAGGAATGGGTTGCCCAAGGAAGCTCTGAATGCTCCATCCCTGGTGGTGTTCAAGACCAGGTTGGACAGAGCCTTGGGTGGCATGGTTTAGTGTGAGGTGTCCATGCCCATGGCAGGGGGGTTGGAACTAGGTGATCTTAAAGTCCTTTNAGAGAGTTCAAGGATAGGCTGGACATAGCTTTGCATGGATGGTTTAGTGTGAGGTGTCCATGCCCATGGCCGGGGGGTTGGAACTAGGTGATCTTAAAGTCCTTTCCAATCCTAACTATTCTATGATTCTTGCCAGAGATGTCTCACTATCCTCATAGATTGATGTATATCACACTAGGGTCTGTGTTGTCATAGAAACTGGATGGATGTGGGAAATGCTTCTTAAACCACTGACAGAGAATAGAATTTTATATCCAAAATTTCAATGTGCTTGGTTATTATTTCCAGGAGTTCCCTCTAAAATACAGTCAAGGGACTTCTGGTGACAGAAATGCTACGAAATAGCACTGTCTAGGTTGCTGTTGGCAGATGTTGATGTATGTGATGTTCAAGGACAACTATCAGAGGAAAAAAAGACACTTATGCAAGATTGTTAAAGATAGTTGACCTTGATAACCAAACCTGATGAAAGCCATGTAAGAAAAATAGAAGAATAAAAAATGACTCAGTGCATTTCAGGTTTTGAACTAATTTTCCTGTGGCACTGCAAACCAGCTTCATTCATAAATGAACAGAAACAAATGCCTGAAAAACTGGATTCTTCCTTGGTTTTCCGAATACTGTTTGATCTTTAGTGTATCTAAGCTTGTAAGGGATACTGCACAAGGTCCTACCCAACATTTCAGACTCACTATAACTTAGAAAACCTATTCTCTGAATTTAATGTGGTCACTGAAAGGAGTGCATAGCACTGAAATAAATTTTTCTTTCTAGGAAGCCTGTGGAAAGCCATTGAGAGTACTAAACTCAAGCCAGCAATGATGAATGCATCAAAAAATATTTTTTTTACTTTCACTTTTGACAGGACTTATTGAGCACTTGCTGTGCCAAATTCCTGAGTACTTTAAATACTCTGGAACCCAAAATGTTTTACCCAAATTTTGTGATGAGATTTGAGAAAACACAAGAGTTGAGTGAATGGTATGAGACTACACTCACAAAAGTTTATGGAAAAATTACTTTGCTTCTCTTTTTATCAGAGCAATTCCAAAATGTGACATTCATGGTATGTGCTTTGTGCATGACTGTACAGTAGTCTTGTAACCTGCTACCTAAACATTTTTCTCAATGTTTTCTGCAGAACATATTAATTTGCTGCTTTCTGTTAATGAAAAGCAACTTTTTTTTTTGTTACTCTGCCATGATTTATGTTCTGTATGTACAAACCAACAGTAACTTGCACTCATGTATTCATACATACTGGTTTTCAGGTTTCCTTGAATTGCACATGGGAGAAGTAAAATATTTGATAAATACAACCAAGAAGTGGGTGCCTTGTTTGAAGCCCATGACAAATCAGCGATTAACAAGTATCTTTCTAGATGGTTGTACCCACTGTGTCATGTAGAGACCCTGTTTGTCACACTGTTGGCATTATATTAAGAATGTATTTCTATACACTGCAGATTTTCCAGTCAGTAGATTTAAAAAATCTTCTGATTTTCTTCCTTCTACAGTTGGATGATATGACACAAGATGGAAGCAATCTATTTCCATTGAAATATGTCTTTAATTTTTAATAAACTTTGACTTTCATAAATGAAAAATCTGACAGACAAGTCTTTTGGATAGCTCTGCAGAACAGGTACCAAAGACGGCAAAAACAACAAACAGATCTGAACAAAACACCCACACATAAAAGAAAAAAAGAGAAGAAAGGCGGGAGGGAGAAGCATAAACCAAGAGACAACAGATAGAGAATGATCTTCATAGCATGAGAAGGATGTATGCTCATCTGTGTTGCTCCATAAGATGCGAAATCTCCCTGCTCCTCTGAAATCATGCTTATGCTTTTTTATGTTCTTTTTGCATCCCTTTAATTCCTAGAAAAACAAAGAGAGAACAGAATGTAGGTAGAGTATATATTTATTTCTGGCCATAATGGACAATACTAGTGTCTACAAAGAAAACTATATAATAGACTGTTCTCTCTAATGACTGAACTGATGAATAGTCCTGAATAATGAAAAAAACCCAACTCTAAAATCAACACTACTTTGTGAATAATTTAGTAACAATTAAGAGCTATGTTAATCAACTCTCTGTGTGTCCTGAATTGTTCACCCAGTTCTCCCAGTTCATCTATACATTTGTTTTTAAGGTCTGATTGGTTTCATAAACATAATTCTTAATCAGAGAGTTTGGTTAGTTCAAATCCAGTAATAGAGCTGCTTGTCGTTTTAAAGCAAAATATTTTTATCATAGAAGATAACAGTTACTAAGATAACAGTTACTAAGATAAAATACCAGTTTCATGTGGAATGATACCATATTGATGTAACATTGATCTGGAAAGTCTTCTCAGGTTCAGCACAAAATGAAAGATAGATAGATAGATAGATAGATAGATAGATAGACAGATGAGAGAGAGTGATTGATAAATGAAAGTGAGAATGAGCTCTGAACATTGCACAGCAGGAACTTTGCCAATGAATCTCCCATATGCCAAAGCCACTAGTTGATTTGCCACTCTGAACAGATTATTAAATTTTAAATAGAAAGTAATAATTGTTGTATCCATCATCAAAAGGTAATGATACACTGCCTGACAATAAACTGTAAATGACAAAAAAAAATTATAAGTGATTATCTAATAAGTAGTTAAAACAGCCAAAACAATTAAAACACCCCTGAATGTGTTGCTAAAATGGTCATACCAATACCACATTATTAATCAAAATGAAAGGTACAATGTTCATTTTTAGAAATCAAAGACTTAGTTGAAAACCTCTATGGCTAACAAAAAGTAAAGGCTAAGTACATTTATGTATTTTTCAGACATATTAAGTATAATGTCCTGCTTTTTCAGATCCTAAGTATCTCCAAAGTTTGTGTGGGTTTTATATCTTTACTGGACTTCTCTACATCCTAGTCTCACCAGAGACTAGCTCTGCATTATGAGTTATGCTGAAATCTGGAAAAAAAAACCAAGCTGTATGATAGCATAGTCTGTAGCACTTTGTTTATGAGAACGTCCTTCTAGCAAGCTCCTGTATGTCAGCATGAAAATGGAAATAACATTTCTTTTCTGTCCTTGAGATATAGATCAAATAATATTGTCAGAAGAGAGGTTTCATTGTCAAACATTCCTTTGATCCCACTGGAGATTGCGCTACTGAGCTTGTGTATCCTTCAGATCAGAGAATGTACCTTACTGTGCTTTGTTAAACTTCTCTGTCTATAGGTTTTAGTTCTGCAACCTTGGCATCTATTAACAACAGTGTACAAGGAGAAGGTGGGGTTGTTACTGCACTGTTCCAGCAGGTTTCATGTTCTTTCCATGGGTTTTGTCTAGGGCGGGGAGAGAGGAGGTGGTCTTTTGTTTGTTTGTTTTTCTCAAGGATGAATTCTAGTTATTGAATAATTTTCAGGACCTAGTTCTATTTGTAGTTAACAAAGCACCTTTTCTTTTCCTTGAAAGAAGACTTGTTATATTGCTAAGAAATTAACAAACAGAATGGGGAAAATATTTTCATACCTTTCAATAACAGGAACTATATATGTGTGTCATGCAGCATCTTAAGGTAGACAGGTACAGTGTATTATTCACAAATACTAGAACACATTTATACTGGTTTGACCATAGCCACACAATTTCTATTTGTTTTTTGCCACAACAATACTAAAGTAAATAAGTGTGACAAGCAAATAATGTACATCAACGTTGCTGATGCAATCATACAGTAAGAACAAAAGCAGTACTGTCCGTTAAGCAAAACAACACAGCAATTTTAGTGACAGACTAAACTTCTTGAGCTTCAAGACCTCAGTTAACATATGGCAGAAGTTAGCTGATAAGGAATGTTTTCAATAAATGTATAATACTGAAATGTGTATTTATGCTTCTTTTCTGACTATCAGAGATGAGTGGTATTGGTAAGTGGCTACAGATGGATGGTGCATAGGCTGTGCTATATCCTGTGAATTTGGTGAATTCAATTAGGAAACTGGGGAGAGGGTGAGCACACACACACCCCCCTCCCCCCCAGGACTCTTGGTGACATGGGTACCTAGGCTGGCAGGTGGAAGCTGGAGGGGAGGTCTGCAAGGGAACAAGTAGGTAGGAGCCACTGGTAGATTTTGCCTTGATGTGGAAATAAGATGCAGCTATACAAGGAGCTTGAGCCATGGGAGCTCAGTGGTGAACTGTCTTGGCTTTGGGCCAATGTCCCTGTAAGGTGTAGAAGGCACACTTTTCCTACTCGAGGGTTTTTCCAGTAGACATGGTTTCCAGAGATTCTCTACACATCTTACAATTGTGAAGGAACATAATAGCCATTTCCCCAGTGTATTTTAGATTCCTAAGAGAGAATTTTTAAAGCTTAGAAAGCACACAAAATACAATTACCTGAATCACGGCAGCCTCTTCAATGACATCTGCCCAATTTTAACTGCCAGAGGTTTTAATGACAGTAAGCAGTAAGGACAAAAAGCATTTCTTTGTCTTGTAACAGTGACAAAACTAAACAAAAAAAAAGCAACACCACCACCACCAACAAAAAAAAGCTTGCTGTAATTTATAACAGTCTCTGTTTTTTCTCTTGGACCAGAGCTGACAACTAAAATTTGATTCAAATGTAATGCAGATATATCTTCAGAATGACTCCAAGGAAGTCTATAGATTTTCTGTAGCATGCAGGGATTCCTCTAGTGACAGAAATATCTGGCTGTGCAGCTCAGACTGAGTAGCCCTGCTGAATATGGCTAGAGGCTTGCTCTCCACTGATGGATGCTGCAAAAACACTGGCTGATAATGCTGTACTCTGATAGCAATGTTTTTGTGCACTAGTCCTTGCAATATAACAGTTCTTTTTGCAGACAAAAATATATTCTTGGGGATTATATTTCTTCTCAAGGAAGGAGAAGGATTCACTGTGATATCAGTATATTTGCTTTTTAAAAATTTTTGTTTAAAAGGAAAATGAATGAGAAGAAGAGGGTGGGATATTGTCTGCCTTGTTTCACAGACATAGAAAGTTTGTGTTTTCCTTAAGCGGTTCATATTCAATGTGTTCCTACTGAATTTGTGTAACTTTATTAACGCAATCTCTTAAAGCACTTTTTTATTAAATAAGAAATAATTAAACTTATTTAATTTTATTTGTTAATCTTGCCATATTTTTAGGCTAATGGTTCTGCATTGGGCTTTTGAAACAAAATGTGCTATTTCAAACTGCTTTCCACAGGGAAGTAACTTCATTTTTGCTCCTCAGTTATTGGGGCAAGGCATTATTTGCTGTGGCATGGCTTACCAATTTAGTAAGCATTTACTTTTTCAATTGTTCTATTTCAAGTTTGGTGACAAACATGTTAACTAGTATTGTTTCAAGGGCCTGCAGATCTGAATTAGTATATCACGTACTACTCTTCTCTGGAAATATTTTTTTCCCTTTTAAAGAAAATTGCCTACGAGAATGCCTGGATTTCTTTGCAGTAACACTTTCCTTGAAACTCTGGATTTGCTCAGTGCTTTTAGTGATTTGACCACCCTATACAAGCAATGACTCCTGTGGAGAATGTTATTTTCTGTCTAAGCTCATTAAGAGGTTGCTAACGGAGGCTTTGAGAGCTCTTTGGAGATCTGAAAGGAAGCCTATTAGTTTTCTTCATGCTATACCATCCTGTAAGGTATATCCTTAACCATCTCTGCTATCAGAATTTACTGCTGCTGCCAACATGAATCTGAACTCCTCAATTACACCCAGCTCAAGCCATTGCCAAAATAGGTAACAGTCCTTTATAGACAGAAATCTGAGTCCTTTGCGCGTGCCAGACAATAAGGAGTGGCACTGTGGCTCTACACAAACAAACAGGATTGTGCCTGCTGGCTGCACCATGAGTTGGCTGGCAGTAGAGGGGCACAGTGTCATCACTGGGAATGCAAGTGGATACAGGCAGGCATTATGGGTATGCAATAAGGAGGAAGGATTTCAGAGCCGGAAAAGATACCAACTGAAAAATGGGAATCATGAGGGAGGGAAGAAAGAAAAGGAAGTCTTCTGAAGGGCACCTACAAGGATGCTGAAGAGGTACTCTTCATCAGGGACTGTAGTGATTGGACAAGGGGTAATGGATCTAAATTGAAACCAGGGAAGTTTAGGTTAGATATAAGGAAGCAGTTCTTTACTGTGAGGGTGATGAGGCACTGGAACTGGTTGCCCAAATAAGTGGTAAACGCTCCATCTCTGGTAGTATTCAAGGCCAGGTTGGACATAGCTTTGGGAGACATCACCTACTGTGAGTTGTTTATTCCCATGGCAGAGGGGTTGCAACTAGATGTTTTTAAGGGCCTTTCCAACTCTTACCATTCTGTGAATCTATGCATCTATGATTTGTGAACAGGAAGATAAGTTCATTTGCATCTGAAGCCTTCAAGAAGCTCTCATCTTGCTCCAAAAGGTTTATGTTCTCCTAGAATAGCTGATGTCCCAGCTATAAAAACCCTATCCACCCCCTTCAAGTGGAAACCTTGGTTCAGTCTTACTGCCTTATTCTGCTCCACCACCAGAACTGAATTTTGTCTACTCTGTTCACAGACCTTGAACTGACACTGAATATGACTTTTTCAAGCAATTGTGCCAGCAAACCTTGTTCAGTTTTGGTTGCAGGAAGTGTACTCAATTTGTTTAAAATTAATCTTTCGAAGTAATGTTTAAGTTAGATTTGCTGATTGTTTATTACTAAAGTCATCATATCTATGTTTGTGCATATTCATATTTGTACAGAGAGCCTTATCTTCAAACAGAGATGTCCATAGTCCCTGTTGTAACATTTTGTGTGTCACTGGAAAACTCATTCAGTTTCTGCAAACACAGCTCACATCTGTGGAGTTTACATATCAAGTAACAAACTGGGTAATGTATCTTTTATAAATGTAAGCATATTTTTTTTCCTATATATCTGTTGAAATACAGAAGGCACAAATAAGCCAGTCACAGAAATAGAATTATCTGCAGAAGGTGATACGTTAGTCTTTCAGCTCAAACTTTGTTTCATGACACTGGTTGTCCTCACTCTTATTAATATTTTCTAATAAAGATATTTCCAAATGCAATCTAGGCATCTGTTGCTTTTTTCTGAGTATAAATACAATAACTCATTATTTGCATTAATTAATTGCTAGTAAAAAATAATTTTCTTGTAATATTTTTAACCATAAAAATTGTTTTAACAAAGTGGCTGTCTCACTATAAGAAAAGTACTAATCTGATGTGTAGTTGCATGATAATACTTTGGAATCAGGTGAAACTGGAAAATATGTCATATCTCTTCCATCAATTATTAAAATAACTTTAGATAGTCTCTGGTTACTAGATTTTCTCATTTGCATGTAAAAAGAGCTCATAATCCAGTTAGCAACCAGACTGCTTTCTTAAACACTGTGTCATTTAATCTACTCGATGCTGTATTAGACCCTTCAGAAATAAATTTACCATATGAAACAAATCACTTTAAAGGTTTTAGCCACTGAGATTTTTCTGTCTCTTGTTTTAATTGCTCATTTAGTTTATTGTAGAGTGCTTATCATCCTACATATGGGTCTCTCAACTAGTAAATATAACCATAGTCCAACGGCATAAGTAGTGGGTATTGGAAGTTAAAATTTGATTACTAGCTTGTACTTAAGCAGCTGTCCTATAATCTTAGTCAATATAGATTTTACTTTGATTGTTAAATTGGAAATGCATTAATGATGGTATTATAAATACACAACATAATCAAAACTTTCAATGTATTAGTTATTCTTATAAGACTAAGTGGATGGTATTTGGTTGAACCTGTATTTGGCACCCTGAACACCATGAGCAGATTTGCAGTTAGCTGCTTTGTGCCACTTGCTGGTTTCCTCATTATTCTGTGGAGATAAAATTATACAATAGCTGTTTTTTCACAGTGAAACTGCTCCTGTGCTTTTAAGATGTCTACCATGACTTTGGGCAGCATTTATTACTTAATTGTTAATCTAAGATGACATATATATTTATTCCATTAGATTGTCATTCATGGGACACTGAAAAGTAGAGGAGAGCAGCACTGAGATAAGAAGAATGAAGCTTTTAGTTAATTATGTATTTTCTGTGACTGTGAAGAAGGTTTTGTAGACTTTATGTCTTGATATTTAAGGATGATTGCTTTACTGTGTATGCTGTAAGCCTGCTGAGGGAAGGACCCTTTATTGCAGTTAATTTCTGTGTGTTTATATAGTGACAAGAACACAGAAATGGTGATATTTAGTATGGGTTCAAGCATTACTGCTGACATTAGTTATGTCAGAAACCACAAATGAAACATCTAGCAGCATTTTTTTACCCTTATAATTAATATATTTATGAAATTATTTGTTCCCACATTTGAATATGGAAAACTGCAGACAAGCCATTCTCAGGCATGTTGGAACAATTATTTGGTAAATATAAAGTGATAATTTTGTAAGTATTCTTTATGTATTTTGTAAATATAAGACTTGGAAAGTATAAAATAAATGACTTTAAACTGAAAGACAGCTTTAGACTAGAAATAAGTTCTTTATTCTGACAGGGGTGAGACATCGGAACAAGTTTCTCAGAGAATTTGTAGATGCCACATCCCTGGCAGTGTTCAAGACCAGGCTGGACAGGGCCTTGGATGACATGGTCTAGTGGAAGGTGTCCCTGCCTGTGGAAGGGGGCTTAGAACTCGATGACCTTTAAGGTACCTTTTAACAAAAAAACATTCTGTGATTCTTTGGATCTATGATGAAATTGTCTGCATACATTGCAGTTTGAAGCTTGAAGGAACTTTAGTGAAAATTTTTTGAAAGTAAGTAACAAACACCACTATTTTCTGCTGTGCTGCATTAACTAGAAGGATGTGGAAAACTGGCTGTTGGTGATATTCTTTTGAGGAGCTCCATTAATCAATTTTCTCTTTTATTACAGCTACAGCATTAGCCTGTTAAAAAATCTTACTGAGATTGTGAAACACACATGCACAGTACTTAATATCTAGCTATTGCAAACTTACTTCTGTTTATTACAACTCTGACTTATCTCTTCAAGTAGTTCTGCTTCTTTAACTGTTTTCTTTCAGAAAGTTTTGAAATTCCTATGTTGTCCTGCCTCAAACCTTCCTATTGTAATTTCAGATTCTTTCTGACAACTACTTTAAGTTTAAAGTGCACTTTAAGGCAGTTCTTCTAATTATATTTTTTTCTATGACAGTGGACAGAAAATTAATTTTAGAATACTTTTCCATATACAAGAATTTTAAATAAATAGGAAGCTCTGATGTAACTGCCTCCTTAATTTTCTGATTGCAGGTTTATTGTTTAACATGGCCTTCTCTTTTACTTGTCCTCTTTAGTTTGCTTCGTTTGGATGTAAAGAAATACTTTGAAGGAAGTTAGGAAACACAAGTTGAACTTTTATCTCTTGTCTGTGGAAAGAAATCTTCTCACAAAGCGTTTGTTGAAGTTTTTCAGAGTTGAATCAAAATTAATTGCTGTGTCTTCACTTTCTGAAGAAGAAAGTGACATACTGAAAAGACTGTGTAAGTTTCCTAATTCTGACTCTTTTCTTTATCATCATCTTGCTTTTTATGTCCTTTTGGCTTCTCAATGTTCCCTAACAACAGCCTTCCTGACTCAAAATATTGCTCAAAAAATTCGCATTAATACCAAGCTGTGTTCATTTTCATTAAAATGAAAATCTTTTCTATAACACCAACGCACACGTACTTATCAGTCTTGTCAAACCATACCAAAGATTTGCCAGTCTTTCTCATGAGAGATTTATTCACAGATTTTCTAGGGAAAACTGGCTGGAATTCTTTGAACTGATTCAAGCTCAGTTCCACTTACCTTGTTAATTATCCTATTTAATGATGTGTCTACCCCTTAGTTAGAATGACCCTCAGTAAATACTGAGCTAGTACTTTAATAGCATCTTATGGACTCCAAGACTTGGAAAACTACTTGAGAATCCAACCAGCTCAGAAAATACACACACTGACAGAGGGAAGCTGTCATTTCCACTTTTTTTTTTTTTTTCAAACTCTATAACGGATTACTCCTCTACTTTCATTTATTTTTTCAATATGTTATCAAGTGAAAATTGGGCACTGGACTTAAATACAATAGATGGAGTTATAATCTGACTTGATAGCAAATTACTTAATCTTTCTGTGATAGTGCAAATGATGTGGGTGATAGGAAAAACTTCAAAAGTGATGAAATTAGTACCTGAAATATAATAGAAGCTTCATACAAAATAACCAGAATATACTTTCCAATCTGAAAAATAAGCATAGCAGGCAACATATTGTATACGGTTATGATAATTCTAATTCTTTGCTTTAACTTGAGAGCATATCAGATATTTTTATTCCACAGGTAAGACAACTTCTAAATGTTAAGTGCCTGTAGCATTAAAGCTTTAATAGGATTTGACTTGATGCATAACGGGAAGGTTAAACAAGCTCAGCCATCCTCCTGTATGACTATTGTTATTAAAAAGAACATAGAATTTATGTTAAAGTATTTTTTAGATTTACCTACCAGAGCAGAACAAACCATTTTGTTTGGGTTACAAATGAAATCTATTTATCTTCTCCCTTGAATCTAAACCGTATTTCACAGCTCATGAGACACAAAAGGGGAGAAGCATTCAATAAAAAGTTCCTGGGATTTTCTCTGTGTAAAAATAAATAGATAAATAAAAGAACATAGAAAGAAAGAAAGAAGAAAAAGAAAGGTAGATTATAAAAATATATAATCTTGTAAGAGAGATAAAAAATAACAATTCTGAGTTCTATAACTGGCAAAAAAATTATAGTTAAGGTTAATTGGAAAAACACCAATATGTTACAATGATGAAATAAAAATGAATTCTAGGAGAACAGAATCCATGTTTTTAAAATATATTCTTTTATTCTCTTTCCTGTATTTTGGTATATATTTGCTGGTAAAATATAATTTAACTAAAAAAAAATCTACAATAGATATGAAGCAAGTTGTAAATATATACTAGAATATGAGAAGATGTGGGAGGAATGTATGGGACTAGCTATATTAAGAGCATTTTAGAATGCAAGAGAGAGGAAATCAAGTGCTTCTAGTAAGTAAAACCAAAATGCGAACACTGTAAAATAAGAGAAAAGAATATAGGAGCTTAGGGAGGAAAGAAGGCAGTAGAAGTGCTTGAAAGAGCCTGAGACACTTTGGCAACCAGAAAAATGGTAAAATTTCCCAGACTGTATCCCATCATTGCATGAAATCTAAATTAATAGCTGGCTTTTGCCACTTTCAGTGCCAATTTTATGAGCAGCGTGCCAAAACTGCCTAGGCAAAGGGAAGTTGCTACCCCTGCTGTTTCACACTATGGCCATTAATATCAGGTTTGGAATATGTGAGTCATGGATCTGCAGCTGCTCTTAGGTTTACTATCAGCTGCATGCATATGCGTAGGTCTCTGAATGGCAGTCTCCATTCCTCCAGTATTTCTTCAAATTCTATTTCAAATTCAGACATGAGACTCTCATTCTCTAAATAAAACTGACAAACTGCTCCTCACAAAAGATAATGAAACACAGTGATTAACCTATTACACAAAGTTCACGTGCTCAATTTGGTAAATTTAAGTCAAAGCCATTAAGTGAAAAAAAATCCAAATTAATTCAGCAGTTCGTATTACTTCATAGGGCCTGAAGAAGGAATTACAGCAATAAATTTGCTGGTAAGGTTTATTTTTAATTCATACGTCAGAGGACTGAATCTCTCAAACAGATCATAGTGGATGTTTTTCTTATTCTATCTGAGTTCAGCAGTATTTTGATACAGATAGGATTTCTTTCATGGTTGTTGCAAAGAATTTAAAAAATTCAGGGCACTAGAGAGAGAGAAAGCACAGTTGTTAAACAGGATTTGGAGTCAGAAGAGCTGATGTATGTTCGTAATCCATATTGACTTTCTGTGCATGATAGGAAGAGTTTTGAAATCCTTTGCTTGATGAATAGCTATGTCATCAATAACCTGTGTCTAAATTTCTTCATATTGCATACATGTGCACTCCTAAACATGAACAATAACTTAATGCTTGTAGAAAGTCAGGTGTCCATGGCATCATTTTTAAAACCCTTGAGATACAAATTTTGGGACTCATTTTTAAGCCTAAGAATAGCCATATAAAAATCTACAGATAAAGTTTAATAATGGGAATTCCCTGATTCACTTATTACTTATTTACTTACTCATTTGGGTACATGCAAGTTAATGACAAACACAACTGTTCAGATGGAAGTTTTTAAATTAATTCCATCCACCGACTGTACTAATATTTCATATGCTTACAGCTTCAATGCTCTGTGATTTACAGGTATTTCATTGTTCATATAGACAGTTGATTGTTACAGCCAAAAGGTAGCTTTCCCCAGTCAGCCTGCATTAATTCAATGTAGTTTTCATTAGTGAAAACAAACAGAAGCTAGAGTTTGAGATGACAGACTTTTTGGTACTCATGGGCATTGCCAATGCTCAAAAGAAGGAAATAAAAATTCACTACTCTCAAAGTGAAAGAGAAAAAAGCAATAAAACAGTTGCCTGGAAGCTGTGTACTAGTCCCTTGATTACCTAAATAAGGTAAAAGACAAGAAGTCCTTACTTCTCAGCAGCTTCATTGTAATTCTCTGTATTCTGATGTCTGATCAAAGAGAAACCCAGCATTTCTTTCTATTCTTATTTGCCCTTTATTTTTATCTAACTCTGTTGCCTACAGGGCTATGCTTGTAAGACTACTGATCCAATCCCTAATGGACCACATTTCATATTGAAAAAAAAGCTTATTTTTATTACATGCTCAGTAGAGTTGCCAAAACACTGCAGGGTTCTGTCTTTTACTTTGGGTCTTCCCATCTTTGAAACTCCAGCCCTTCTATGTATCTGAGCAAGTATATTGGAATCATTTAGGCTCAACAGTTCTTGCAAATTAAGCCTTTATGGTGTAATGTAATGAAAGCTGCATCTGTGGAGAGCAGTGAGTAGCCTGGAACTGCACTTCAGTTTTCTTTGGACTTGTCTACATTAGGAAATTCAATAGTTACATTCACAAAGTGCTGCAAGAACAGCCTTCTTGGACAACACTCTGGTTTATCCATTAAAATGGCTTTGCTCAGTTTAAAAGAAACATCTTTCTCATAGAACATAACAGAAATAGTATGTTAAAAGAGATACCATGCCCTTCTTGAAAAAAACTGTCAGATATACCAGTTAAATATTTCAATTTATATTCCCACTTTGGGGTTTACTTAACATCATCATACTGTATACAAGGCTTATGGTGTCTTTATTAAACTGTATACAAGGCTTATGGTGTCTTTATTAATGATTCTTAGCCATAAGACTGAAGACAAATGCTGCTTCCTAATTTTATATTGTATGTTAATATTTCGATATTATGCAAACCATAGTTTAAAATTTATTGTAACAAGTCTTCACTTAAAAATCTCATGGTGTTAAAAATCTTTTCTTTCCCCCTTCATGTTCAGGGCCAAATATAGGTGATATTTTTCAAGAAAATATATATGTAGGTACAGCATATAGCAGCACCATGAGGGTTATTAAGGGCCTTGTCACTCCATTAATAACGATTTCACATTTAACAGTATGACTAAGACCTTGCTTAGTCCCTGAAGTCTTCAGTGTTCCAGAGAGAGTTTGCCATAAATCTTTTTCCTTTGGAGTGTAGTGGCTTTGGCTTAAACTGATGAAAAATACTATTGTTATGCAGTCTGGCACAAGCCAAAACTACATGGTTATAGCAGTTACCTGAGTAATCAAATAGTCTGAAAACAAGGATTATATCCTAGAGCTAGGTATATTAGCGAATTCCACAAAGAGCAAGTATTTGTAAAATAATTAACAATTATTCTGATAAAATCAATACCCTGCATTTAATCTTGTAATTATGTTATATTTTCCTGTCAAAGTTTCTAAACATTAATTTTCAAGACAAAAAGTACTTGGACAAAGTCATAACTTAAGATGAAATAAAATAGCTAACTAAAAGGTCCTCTCTAAACCAGGGAAGAATCCTTTTGTACAATAAATTTATGTTCTCTTTGTTTTGTGGGGGTTTTTTTTGGGTTTTTGTTGTTGTTGTTTTTGGTTTTTTTTTTGGTTTTTTTTTTTTTTTTTTTTTTTTTTTTTTTTT